>CM037863.1:43937151-44090843 GCA_021292105.1 Anadara kagoshimensis
TCTTCTAAAAGTTTTTTTTTTTTATATTGACTAGCAAATAACTGTTTGTTATATTTTGATTAAAATACCTTTCTATTTCTTTAGCAGGAGTAAAGATGGTTTTTTATACAGCAGATTGAAGCTGGTTCGGTTTTATGAAAAAAATTGCAACCCCAAATCGCATCCCAAAGTTAAGTAATTGGAAAAACCCTTATGTTTCCTTACACCCCGACAGCAACCTTCCACATGCGTTCCAGAAAGTAGCAGATAATCGCTCAGAAATGTAGCAAGAAACCATATGTATCTAGCAGATTGTCGGATGTTACTTAAGTTATCTAACAATCAGTTTTCATATAAGTATACATGGTTTAACTAGAGTAGTCTCCCTTTCGTTGTTCAACAAAATAAGAAATGTTGCGAGAAAAAAACAGCTTATACTTTATCTTTTGGAAGATTGTGTTGACACAATAATTCAAAAGTAGTACAGCTACGTTTGGAATCGCTTTATTGACTGTTCAGAATTTGTTTTTGTAATGCAAGTTTTTCATTGTTCCAGACAAAGAATAGGAATGGTCAAGTGCCAGGAATGGGGCCACTGAGTTCACTTATCGGAAAACAAAGGGACAATTTTAAATATACAAGACATATACATATACAATTGTACAAAATTTAGGGATTCGTATAGATTTTGAAGTAAGGCAAATTTCCGATTATGGGGGTACTTTTATTTAGTAACTATTAAATGAGTATCAGTTAAGGTTTTGAGATAAGTTTACTATAGTATCTGAAAATTACAGTTATATAATACTGTTCAGAAAAATTGATCTCAACTCGTTTCACAATCCAATTACAATTATCAAAACAAATCTTAATTAATCTTAATAAAAATCGGAATAATTAATATAACACTTCTCTTCTTAGCGTTTTCAGAAGGTAAATTGGAATAATTACAAATTAGACATTACTTTAAAATCTGATTGGTCAATAAGACTCAATATGTTTTCCGTCATCTTAATCTTATACTTCGATTGCATATTATACCAGTTTTAATTCTACAGCACTAGACGGCCGTTTTGAAATTCAATTCCTCATCAGTAGTTCTTAAACCAAAATTGTTTTCAAGATGTTCAAAAAAGATTACCAAAGGACCGAAAACACATTTTACCAAATTTAGCTAAGGAAATACTTTGCATGAGGGAGTATACCTTAGTTTAGGTTTTGAGGAACTGCAAATTAGCAGCAAATTTAGACAATAGTATATTTCTGACAATAATACACAATATTGGCTACTGAATTTGTGATACCCTCGGGGCACCAGCCATTTCCAAAAAATCCATGAATGATCTTATAAATGACTTAATGGTAATGGGCGAAGATAGTTGCACACCGATTAATATACCTGATATAGATAATTTATGCACTTAAAGAAGTGAGTTACATTGTGCTTATGATCTTACTGCACTGGTTTTACCTTTCTTTCAAAGACCGATCCATTTAGGAAGATAATAGTCCAATCCGTCTGAAGAAAAGTGAGATCGAAGTTCAGAACCCGGGGTAGCAAAATCTTTGGCATAAACTGTTAATCCATTGGCAATCCAGGCACCCCACCATCCGTAAGTTCCAACAGTCATAATGGTGTGGTTACACATTGATAACAGGCATAGATCAGAAGCAGCAGTTCTTTCGTTTTCAAACATAAAAACTACATCATCTCCAACTATATGTTTCTTACTCCAATCCATAGATTCTTTAATATTTTCTGTAAAAACTAAAAACAACCTTCTCTCAAATAAATTCCTAAACAACGTCAAGGCTAGTAATATATATTCCTTTGTACCCACTAAATATCCTGTCAAAATACGGTTAGCGTCTAAATAGTCACCTCTACGAATATGAACACCAATAAAAACTAGATCATCAGGTACTTGTCCATACTTTTGTTCTGTAACTTTTTTCAACCTTAACGTTGCTGTCGTTTTAAGTGATGATTTAAATTTCAGGTTTTTTCGAATATCTGACTCCACATTTTTAAAATATTTCCATGACTGTAAATAATTTTCAGACTTTACAGCTACGTCTGATTCGTTTGAGAATTTGTAAACTCTTTCAAAAAAAGAACACATTTTTGGTTCTTTGTTATATAACGGTTTTGCGTATAAGCATATCTTACTATCTTCGTCTGGTAGTAATGGAACGTCAAAAAATTCTGCGATTTCATCCTTTGCTGATATTGCTGTTCTCATTCCTTTTGATGCACCAATACCATAAGTGGAAGCATATTGAAATAATGAATTTCCTAACCGTCCAACAAATCTAGGACATATATAACTAAAATTTCTAATGGTCTGTTTATCGGCAGTTTTTGTAAAATCACTGCCGATTGGCTGTTCTCTGATGGAATTTATGCCATTAACATGATTCAATTTTAAAATATGTTTTAAATGCTGTCTAACATCTATAATTTTACGCCTTGAAAAAGGGCTATTTTTAAGGTATTGGGTTGTTTTCTGCATATCAAAATTGTCCTCCATAAGCCTTTGATTTATTTTACGTAAATTGTCATTCTTAAAAATATCTTGTCTTTTATTGGCGTTATTCTTTGAAATATCTTGTGTTTTACTGCGTAACCAAGAATGAACCTTTATGGGATTTTGATTTTTCATCTGTGAATTTGAAACATCCTTTGTTTCCAAAACCCCCCTGGGTAAATTCTGAAAACTGGATTTGCCAAACAAACGACGCAACTGAATATCATGAAAATTCTGTGAATTATTTTTCAGACTGTTCCTTAAATAATTAATTTTGTTTCTAGGTGTGTGGTTATTCTGGGATATGAGGGACAATGAAAATGAGATATTTTGCGCTGAAGTATTTCCGATGACCTGCTGCTTCACATACTGTATAACACCACTAACCATGCTAAAGCTGCTAGTATACCAAGTGTAATACACTATTAGACCAAACGCTACAGATACGCATACCACACCTGAAAATACAAAACAACATGTTATTTATTAATCAAAAGCAAATATACCATTTCTTGTCAAAATCGTATAACAGAGTAAAAACGTGAAACTGATAAATCAAAAACAAACATACTAATCCATGTAAGAATCGCAATTCAGAAGGAAAGTAAAAAATTAGAAACTGACAAGTCAGGTTAGACACTTCCACCAGGGAAGTAAGACCGAATGCTCCGGAAAGTTAAGCACCTCCTGTTTAGCTAGCTACACCTACCACGTGTGTAATCCAAATTGCGTGAAAGGAACATGGACGTCAAATATATCGAGGGCAATCCTGTACACAGAGACATCAAACTTATCAACAATATATTTAAAAAACGTTATCTATTTCCAGGAGGTTTTCCACTAGTTATCGAAATTCCAGTCACTTGGAAGCCGAGCTTCGAATACTTATCACTGCAAGTTGAAGTGTTTAACTCATTTGTCAGTTTTAAAATATATTTTGGTCCTTTTGATATTTTTTCAACATCTTGAAAACAATTTTGGTTTCATAATTTGGCCCAAGCACTTCTGATGAGGTATTGAATTCCGAAAAGGCTGACTTGTGCTGTAAAATTAAAATGGTATAATATGTGATTTCGAACTTTTTACTGTGCTTCGGGATTTTGATTTAGAGATGAATTACTTTGTTTCTAATAGTTCATTGTTATGTTTTTGACAGGTCTGTGCTGTGTTATATTTTTGCCAGGTGCTGAAATTTATATGATTTGTTTGGAATTATATATATCATTTTCATTTTCAATGTATCGTGTTGATAATACTGTTGCATGATCCCCATAATTAACACCTGGTCGCCTAGACGCTGTTATATTTCTGATATTGCACAACAATTTTCTTTTGTTTTGTAATCAATTCCGAAAGTTCGCCTAAATCTGAACATGTGGCACTTGCGATAATTTATGAAATAGTTATTTTTTATTTAATTATGAAAGAAAAGAGAGACGTCAGGAATGGGATCTCAACCCAGATACTCTTACTTGAGAGTCGTGAGTGCTACCACTAGACTACCGAGCTTTCCATGAGGGAATATCTTTTCAAATGAATACAATCTAAATTTAGTGTTTTGAAGCATGTTTTTGAAATCTCGTATAAAATTGCCAACGAATCGTATACGGATTAAACTCATTAAGCAAAGGTAGTTTTAAATTTGGAACAAAAATTACAAGCAATTATTTCGCAAAAAAATAAAAATTTTTTTTAAAAAAACCCAGAAACTGTGAAGTATTCACGACTTAAAAGGACATAATTAACGTAATTGATATGCGGTATCCCTTATAGGAAAACAAAACTGACCATTCTGCTTAATCTTTATTAAAACACCCATACAGGATTAGTGTTGGGATTCGCAGTTATTGCAAGCCTAGGCTTATCAAGGCCCTCAAAAAATTTTATGGCCGTCATCACAGTATTGTTGATAAGTTTGATGTCTCTGTGTCCAGGATTGCCCCGGATATATTTGACGTCTCATAGTTCCATGTTTCTTTCACACAATTTTGATTACACACGTGGCGGTTGTAGCTAGCTAAACAGGAGGTGCTTACCCTTCCGGAACACCCGGTTTCACTTCCCTGGTGGACGTTCGCGTGTCTAACCTAACTTGTCAGTTTCAAAGTTTTTACTTTGCTTCTTGATTGTGATTCGGACATGGATTAGTATGTTTGGTTTTAATATGTCCGTTTGGCAGCAAGAGGGTTAAAGACCTGTCGAATGTTTAGCTAATTAGTGTGATCTATCTCTCGACAGCTTTTTGACAGCTATTATCTATCTCTCGACAGCTTTTTGGCAGCTATTATCTATCTCTCGACAGCTTTTTGATATTTGGAGAAAATTCGGGAAGCATGATTATCGGCCCAAATTTTTTAGTAAAATAAATTCAAGCAAATCAACTGTTCTTATGCATGTTTTTATTCTTTGTGAATCGGGGGTTCAATACCAGATTAAATTTTAAATTATACTATTGCGAGATCATTGTAAATTGAAGGGAAACGGTGGGTAAATTCGTGAAAATCGGCAATTTTGCCCAAATTTTGTACAAACTTCCACAAAATTCGATGTGGCCACATCCCTCAACCAAAACCATTTTTATTTTAAATTAAAGATATTACTATTTTTTAACAATACATGCTGGTTTTTCTGTGGTTGAGGACTGTGGCCAATGTCAAAAATTGATTTTTACCTGAAAAAAATGAGTTGTTCCCGGCTACGATGCGTACATTTTTATCGGAAATCCCTACATTCAAGGGGAGCACCATGAAACGTGAAGAACGCATTTAGCAGCACGGTATTTCAGGCGAGCGAAAAACTTTAAAAATGGGTTGTGGCTGAAAATACCAAGATGTGATAGGCTTATGGTGAATGTTTAACAACGGATTCATGTAAGTATTTGAAATAAATAGCCTATTTGTAAATCTCACGGTAAAGTTAACCCATCTTTCTACTGCAGTTGTTTATATATAATTTATAAATGAGAATATAGGGGACGATGTAAGGCAATGTCAACGGCCGTGATAATGGTTTTTGAGATACTTGATCTACTTGATCTAGATTATAAATTTGACATAAATATTTTTACTTGAATCATGCCTTTGTCATATTCTGAAATAAAAATTTTACTTTTTGTAAAAATGATTTCCCAAAAGAAATGCTGATCTGATGTGATCTGACGGGCCAGCAGACGTTTTGTTTACCACACAATACATTGAATTATTACCATGGTACACAAAATAAATGACACAAAAATTCGTAAAAATAAGAAATACATATCAATAAAAGTCTAAAACTTAAAATTATCTTTCTTGTAAAAAAACAAAACAATAAATTATAAACTAACGGAGCCAGGTTATCTGTAAACTTTATATACAATTTATACGTGTATCAAGTATGTACACTGATATAGCCGAGTGGTACTTTACGTGGCACTTGGATCTCGACGTCAGGTGTTCAAGTCCTCCCCGAGCTAATTTTTTTTTTAGTAATTATTTTATTTTTTTAAATTATATATATATATAAACTTTACAATATCAGATGAATATTGTATTATATATATATATATAATATCCAATTTATTTTGTGAATCATAATAATGAAATCAGAACGGGGTTTTAGTACTGGTCAGTTAAAATATTTCACCTTTCCAGTGTGATCATGGCAATGTGCAGGGAGGGCTCTCGAGCGTGCCATGGTAGTGTCATGTGCTAATATTAAATTTTCATTAAAATAATGCATTTAAAATCAGCATAACAGTAGCATCGGTTTTTGAGGTCTCTTCTGAAAGACTCGTGACTGCCGATTACTTAACAATTTTAAGAAAAGTCGGTGGCACACTGCCTTGACCAAATGCAAGACCTGGCCTACACACATATTGAGTGAACAGTCAATAAAGATATAAAAAAATATAATAATACTTTATACTTGATAAATTCATTAATAGATTAAATAAGGGTCTAACATATAAATAATACAAATTGAAATGAATTTTTGTGTTTTCATTCAAAGACAAAAACCCTCTCTTTCATTGCCAAATATCACATTTCATTTTTTTTTTTATTTCAGGATGCCTGGAATTGGTCCAAAATATTTCTTATGCGTTCTTTGCAACAAAAGGACGAAACCTGGAGAACGCAGATGTTTGAATATTTCGATTAAAAAATATCTTCAAAAACATTTCATGTTGGAAACAAAGCCTTCAGATATAATATGCAATAAGTGCAGGCAAGGTTATTATAAGACAGAGTGCAAAGGATCATCACACCGTGCTTCTATAAATAAGAACAATGAAGAGCAAAATGCACCACCAGCTCCACAGAAAACCACTTCAGTATCTAGTCCACCGTCAGTCATGTTGCCAATACAGTCGACAGCCAAAAGTCACTCATACTGTTTTATATGTAAAAAGCCTGGAAATAAACTAGTAGTTGTATCGGCAGATGCAAGATTTAAGGCATTCTTGAGAAACGAGATAATTATCCCATCTGGATCTCGATGTTGTCCTGGTCACTTAGCAGATGGTAATTTTACTGTGGGGTCGATGGATATTTTGAAATCTACAAATAATTCAGTTTTATTAAGCCGCTCTTCTATTCTGGAACTTTTGAAGAAATTGAGAGTGTTGGCTTTACATAATGAACAGCGAAGGATCGATTTTGATTCTGATCAGGCTCTATCTTCAACTGATTATTTTAACATGACTGGTATCACAAAGGAAAATTTTGACGAACTTTGTACATATGTCAGTGAATATGTAAGAAATACACCGTCAAGAAGTACCCGTACATCTTTAGGAATTTATTTGTTTAAATTGAGAGCTGGTATTTCTAATAAAGTGCTATCGACAATTTTTAATATATCAAAATCAAGCTTAAGAAGAGGTATATGTTCTGTTAGAAAAGCACTTATGCAGACCTTTGTACCAAGGCATTTAGGATTATCATATCACACGCCAGGAAGTCATAAGCAACCATACAAGAACATTGGCACAAACATTATTTGGTGATGTAACAAATTCACAGGTCATCCTTGTACTCGATGGTACATATATCTACATCCAAAAGAGTGGCAATTTTCAGTTCCAGCGACGGACCTTTTCATTACACAAAGGCCGCCCTTTAGTTAAACCTATGATAGTAACCAGTACAACGGGTTATTTCATCACAGTTGTTGGTCCATACCTTTCAGATTCAAAAAACAACGATGCAAACATTTTGAAACACATGATGCTACGGAACATTGACGACATTAAAAACTGGATAGATGAGGGTGATATATTTATTGTTGATCGTGGATTCAGGGATTCAGTAGAGATGCTTAATGATATGGGTATTAAAGCTGAGATGCCTTCTTTTCTTCCAAAAGGACAAAAGCAGATGACAACTGATGAAGCTAATACAAGCAGACTTGTAACTAAGGTAATAATAACAACAACAATAATAATAATAAATTTATAACCAGGCCAGATAATCCAAAATAGTAAATTTCAGCAAAAGAATATATAGTCTAATTAAAAACGTAGTGTGTAGAAATATTAGAATGAGGGGACCCAGTTAGTATGTTCATGAAACTAATGAATAGGTAAACGTTTCACACGAAAAAGGGTTATCAAAACTCTTTAACTCTCCTCTCTCTCTCTCTCTCTCTCTCTCTCTCAGTTTACATTGTTTTCACAGATTACATTTAGTATCACACATTCTTTTAATCGTTGCAAATACCTTAAGGAAGCTTACAGGTTTTGCCATAATGAGTATTGTTTATTATCTGCATGATCTGAACATAAACTGACCACTGTGGTAGCTCAGTTAAAAGAGTACTTACTCCATAAGTGGGAGGTCGTAGGTTCGAACCCCGATCGGGTCTGACCCAAGACTTGAAAGTGGGTAGTGACTGTTCTTTTGCCGAGCACTTACAAAATTAAAGTCACAGTTTTTTTTCGGATGGGGACTTAAAATAAACGAGGTCCTGTTGCAGTATGTGTGGCGGGATAAAGAACCCTGCTGTATAATGCCATCATCACATGTACAACACAGGCAAAATTTCTGTACCTTCGCCTATAGCTGACAACGTCTCAATATAAGTTAAATATTCTTGACTGGGACGTTAAACACCATTATTCAACACATAAATCAAACTAACACGTAATTTTTCTTCAGCTATCCAAACCTTCTTTGGTTTTATGGAAGATGTTCCTCTAAATAGTCATGACAACAATGTGACAGCTGAAAGTTAGGTTTAATATAACCATTAGTTTACACGTGATGATTTATAGATATAGAGGAGTATATAACAGTATGTTTTGATCCACATGCAGAATAGAAATGCATTATTATTGCTTTATCTCTTCAGGTACGATGGGTTGTTGAATCTGCTAATGCAAGGATCAAGAGGTGGACATATTTAAATCATGTTTTGCCAACAAGTCAAGTCCCATATATTGGAGATGATGTGCGCATTGTTTGTTCCATCTGTAACAAGTTTTTACCACCACTATCAACTGGTATGATAACTTTTTGTGTTTTTTTTAAAGAATAAGGGACTGAATGGTAAAAAAACTCTTCTAAAAAGCTGTTCTAAATACTGTATATATTTATAATTACAGTATAACCTGTGTATAAAGACCACCCAGGGGACTGGACAAAAGTGGACTTAATAGACAGGTGGACTTTATATAGAGGTTTACCTCTTATGAACAAGTTATTATGTATTGTTGGTCTTGTTTTACAAATGAGTGAAACATGTAGTACATATATAAATACTATTTTATTAAATTTGTTAAAAAATAATTTTCATTATAGTTTTTAAATAGTTTTGTTTATTGACTTTTCAAAATTAATTATAGAAAATATTTGAAAAGTGTATTTAATCATCTGATAATATTAGAATTAAGTTGATTTTTTGCACAAACTTTAAGAAATTATAAAACTCTAAAGACTTAAAAAAGTTGATCGAAAAAGTGGACTTTATAGACAGGTTGAGAAGTCATTTGGGACTGAAAACGGTGGACTCTATTCACATTAGACAGGTGGACTTTATATACAGGGTCAATTTATAGTAAATTCATTGGGGATACTTCAAATTGTTTGCTATAGACAGGTGGACTTTATATAGAGGTGGACTCTATAGCAGGTTATACTGTACTTTGAATTTGCTGTGTGATTTTATGTTAAAATATTTTAAACAGACAAAAAATGTGAACATGTGTACTGAAGTTTAGAATAATTCAGTTGAGGCCGGCTTCTTCCCTTAAAGAATGATTGTCTCCTTACCAATTGTGACTGTTCTGTCATACTGATTTAAATATTGCAAAGCTACAAAGCTAGTTGTGCTTTATCGATAATTTTAGTTAAAAATATTTATCGTAATAAAAGGTACACAATGTTGACATGCACGCATGATAACAGAATTTGGTTTTTGCTTGTTTTCAGATGGCGAAGATGATCTAGCTTTAGGTGCAAGAATGTTATACCTTTCAAAACAGATAAATGCGCTTAAAGAAAGAGTTGAATCCGAAAACCTAGAAAGAAAACGGGCTGTATGGAAAGAACTGGATTCCAATACATTTAATTTTCCATTAATTGATGAAACAGAACTTAGAAACATCACTTGTGGTTCTTATCAAATTAAAATGTGTCCAACATACGTACAAGAACACGCAGTAAATGGAAATTTCGAACTGTTTGTTCATGCTGAAGATGAAAATCTTATAAGGATAAAGATACAGAGTCGACACGTTTCATCAAAACAGTATTTGATATGGATTGAGTATAACCCAGTCTCTGTAACTGCGTGGTATTGTAAATGTAAAGCAGGTGCTCGGGTGGTTGGAGTCTGTGCACATATCGCTTCTGTGCTATGGTATTTAGGTTATGCGAGGCACAATCCAACTTTAAAATATGGAGTTAGGAATTGGAGCGAATTTGTTTCAGATGCAAAAGATATTCCAGAAACTATAGATTCATCATCAGATAGTGAAGATAATCTTGTTGAAGAATGATATTGTTAAACATTTTAACCATAACGCTCTGTGATCGAGATGATGATACTGTAGTTTCTGGAACTTTTTTTCATGATTAACACAAAGCAGGCGTCCAATTCCTATGTTGAAGCTTTACTCACATTAAAAAGGAAGAAATAGTTTTCATTAATATAATAAACTGTTCAAGTTTCAAATTACTATAATTTCAATATAAAACTACAGTGTATATAAATGTCATTAGTCAGTTCAGTTAGCACGCTCTGGAATAAATAGGCTCCATCTAGCATGCCATATAAACTAAATTGTTATATCAAGTCCTTAATAGGTTAATTTAAATGTCAAAAATACCCGAAAAATGGCTGAGGTCAAGTATGGTAAACAATTTCCAACAAATCAACCATTGAATTTAAGTTTCCATGGAAATTTTATTTTGATGGTTTCCATGGCAACCAGTATTTTTGATTATGATTTCATAAATAATGAGCAATAGTAAAAAATAAAACAATTTCAGAATATGAAAATCATTTCTTCCATAAATATTGAGTAAAATATAGATATTCTAAAATGGATTGAATGTGAACCAACAAGCAAACCTATATATGCTGAACTGACAATTATGGTATCTTTTATTTCAAATGTTTATGGTTACATCATGTTTGAGTTTCCAAGGCAACTATACCATTACTACATGGTATATTTTGCATATCAATGTGAATGATAATTTGACATTTTTTTAAATGTTGGAACAATGATGTAGTACATATGTTTAATTTGACAACCACATCAATCAGAGATGATTTTCAGAAATAACTAAAATGGACAAGTAACTGTTATTACTGAAGTAAGGCATTTGTAAATAGTTCATGTCATAGCAACAGTTTTCAGTGAATTTAATGGACCACAATCTAAAAAGGGAATTACTAAATAAATGGTGGGTTTCCATTACCGTTGATTACAATTTTGTATAACATTTGTTATAATTATAAGAAAATTTAAAAAAATCTCAAAACAGGAGAATTCATGTATTTTCTTCAATATTTGTCAATTTCACATGCCTAACTTTGAACCGTTGCTATGACAACAAGAATGAATAAAAGAGAATAATTGATTTTTTTAATTATGCTATATGAGTATATTTCACATGTCAATATGATTGATAATTTTACATTTTTAAATGTTGAAACAATAAAATAGTACATGTATTTAATTTGACAACTACATCAATTGGAGAAGATTCTAAGAAATTAAAAAAGTACAAGTTATAACTGCAGTTAGCTATTTGTTAATATTCATGCCATAGCAACAGTTTTCAGTGAATCTAATCAACAAAAATTTTTAGAAAAAACTACTTAAAACATGATGGGATTTCACAACTGTTGATGACAAAAAAAAACAACTCAAATCAGGAGAATTCATGTATTTCAACAATATTTGCCAATTTCACACGCCTCACTTTGAACCGTTGCTATGGCAACAAGACTGAATAAAAAAGAATAATTTTTTAATTTTATTATACTATATGAGTAAAGGTATAAGTAAAATAAGAATGGATGATTTCCGAGATTGGGCCATTTTTGGTGGTTCGTGGCTCAACTCCTTTTGTATTTGTTTATTATCTTGTAATTTTTATTAGTATAGTTAGTATCTTTGAAAGTGTATATTGTTTATGTATAGTGCCTCCAGTTTGGCTGGCCGTTTGACCTTTTATCTGAATATTAGATTGGACTTATACACAGTGTGATTTAGGTAAGACAGTATGTCTCATTACAATAAACACCTGGACAAGATAAAACGACAAACGTTAATTGGTAAAATACATCCGGAAGGTTTTTGTATTTGTGATATTGATGTAAATTGAAACCCGTTAGTGCAATTGCTCACGCGTCACACTTTATTGAATGGCATAAACTGGGATTGACTATCGGCGGGTTTCTGGATATTCGTACTAACATACTTTTTCAATACATTTTCAGGTCAGAATAAAAACAGGTATTTAATGGCATATTTTTCCTGGCCCAAACAGAAACGTCTTCATCGGCAAATAAATTACAGAGATGAAAAACACACAAAGATGAAATACAATAAAATCCAGTTTGTGAAGGAAGGTGAAACCGGGAATAGAAGAGCAAATGACAAGTTTGGAATATTGGACAAGGCAGATGACTGGAAGATGATTGTAGACCTTGACCAGAAACTGACATTTCCTGAGATAATTCCAACCAATCTCAGGCCTGATATAGTATTGTGGTCACCAGGGACCAAAAAGATCATTGTAATAGAGCTGACAGTTCCATGGGAGGAAAGATGTGCTGAAGCTCAAGAGAGGAAGAAGGCAAAGTATGATACATTGCTGATGAAGTGCAGAGAGAAAGGGTGGCAGAGCTGGAATTATCCAGTAGAGGTTGGGTGTAGAGGCTTTCCAGCACAATTGGAGAATGCTATCTGGGTTAGGAGTCACAGGAAGAAGTAGATGAGCAGCAGTCCAAAAGATGGCACAAGCAGCAGAAAAATCGTCATGCTGGGTGTGGATGAAGAGGGACATTAGTAGCTGGATACCCACCGCCAACGCGCAGTGACTGATCACCACTGTGGATCCCCCCCCCCCCCATCCTGAGAGTGTACTGAGCTAGGGGTCGAAACACGCAATGAGGGATGACCTCGACTGACGTTGGCGGTGCCGCAGCACTACCATCACAGCTGTATGTAAGTTATTTATTCATCGGCAAGTAACTTACTTGATGCAAATACCCGGGCACACAAGGTATTTTTTTCTTGTTATGAACTTTCTTTGAACTCAGGCTTATAATGGATACATGTATTTATATTTTTATTAACAAAACCATATTAACTTCCGAGTAATGTTTTAAATAAAAAAGATATTTTTGATTTATTTTCGTTACATCTGCTCATTTAGGTGGTATATCAACGCCGCATTTCATGAGATTTCTTAAACTGAGAAAAAAACTGTATAAAATTGTTGTATTTAAGAAATGACATTCTAAAGCCTTTCATTGTGAATTTGGCACGCGCCACACTATCTTTCATTACCCCTTGAAATACCATGAGCAGAAATGTCATTTCTTACAATTCTTTCTTTTAATAAATATTTTGTACCTTGGCGCTATTTTTTCCATATCTCCGCGTGTGATATAGGGTTTTTAGCCATGCGAGATCGACGTGTCTCACATGACCACGCGACCCCCTGTGTAGGACATGACGTAATATTGCGGGAAAATTGATACACATCAAGGGTCATGACCCCCATTGTCTTTCATTGGGAATTGAAATACAATTGCTTCTGTATGTTTCATCGAAGACAGGTACAGTCATATTGTAAATATTAACTATTATAGGTGTCTTGTGGATTCCAACTTTGCCCATATTAAGAAATTATATAGAAGAACAGATTCGGAAAGTTTACACCATCTGAGAGAAAAAGTAGACAACTAAAGTTATAGTAACAATGCGGTATTATTCACGGAAGAGCCTACCTGGGTTTGGAGAAACTGGAAAGGGTTCTTAGGAAAACATTTCTTACAAATTAATAAAATATCAACATTTTACAGTTTTCGATTCCACGCAGAATCTCCTGGCATAGTATATGTTAGAGAAAAAAAAGAACCTGAAAACGCCAACAAAATAATGAAGGAACATTGCCAGATGATTTATTATTTCTGTTCTTATGACGTATTTCTTCAATAAATTTAAGCTAGTGTCAGCAAATTTTATATACATTTCACAATTATATCATTTTTTGTTTCAATTAAGTTTAAATTGCAGAGATACTTATCAAAATACCTCATTTATTAATTTTATCATTCAAGGAAGCATTACCCTAAAACTTATATGTGTATTTCCGTATTTGAAATCGCTTCATTACCCTAAAACTTATATGTGTATTTCTGTATTTGACATCGCTTAGATTTCACATTTTGTAATTAACTGTAAACCAATAAAATAACGTTTAAAATAAAATTAAGTTATGGCTCACGGTATATTGTATATATCAAAACGTATTTGCGGCGATTTACTATATGTAATTTTGTGCAAGAAATAAAACTTTCCTTACAATGATTTTTACCAAAAACAAACATAACAGTCCATGTATCAATATGTCAAAAATTTATAAACTTGAAATAAACACAAAAAAACAAGTAAATTCACTTTGTTGTCCTAAACAACAACAAAAATTCATGAACAAAGACACTGTTGTTGTTGAACTTACAAACAAAATGGTTTTACCTCAAATATGACCCGCAATTATTAGAAAAATTATGACAAACGTGATCACTTAATTGTTCAATTGTCATCTTTTATTTTCTATGCAGCAATATATCTACCCCTCCTGCTTATGTTGAACGTGTTTCCCAATTAATACGCTATGGTATATACATATTATCTAACATGAGTCTAGTTTTTCTATCTGATTTGATGAAATACAATTTTATCGAACACGCATGATACACAATCTTGTATCACCACACTGTGGTGATACAAAAGTGTGGTGATACAAAATTGGCGATAAAGTGCACGTGCACTTTCTCATTGTGGAGAATGTAGAACAAATGTCATAACATAGTTCAGTGGTTTTCTGTGGTAAAATTAAATTTTTTCACATAAAGTGTTTTTTTATTATTTTAGATAACCTATTTGGAAATGTTAGATAAAAATATTATATACACAGTGTGTATGTACAACCCTCAGTATCAGGTCGAGTCATTTTTTCGTAGCCGCATCACTACGTGTCGCGCTTGCGCGACGAGTAGTGATACAGCTACGAAAAAAGGACGAGACCAGATACGAAGGGTTGTACATAGGTTCTTTAAAATAATAAAACAAAACAATACTTTATGTGAAAAATTATATTTTACCACAGAAAACCATTGAATTATGTTATGACATTTGGTCTACATTCTCCCTAATAACGTCACAATGAGAAAATGCACGTGCACTTTACCGCCAATGCTGTATCACCACACTGTGGTGATACAAGATTCTGTATCATGCGTGTTCAATAAAACTTGTATTTAGTCAAATAATATAGAAAAACTAGTCTAATGTTAGATGAAACTTGTTACCACTATGGGAACTTTGTACAATGAAACGGGCTGCTTACAAATAAATTGTTTATAACAGATATTCCAAGCCTAGGCTTATCAAGGCCCTCAAAACGTTTATGACCGTCATTACAGTATTTTTGATAAGTATGAGGTATCTGTGTCCAGGATTGCCATGGATATATTTGACGTCACATAGCTCCATGTTCCTTTCACAAAATTGTGATTGCACACGTATCGGGTAAGGTGTAGAGTGTTCAATACCTCTTTTATTGATATAATCAAAAACAAACATACTTATCCATTTCCGAATCACAATCCAGAAGCAAAGCAAAAACTTTGGAACTGACAAGTTAGGTTAGACACGTGAACTTCCACCAGGGAAGTGAGGCCGGGTGCTCCGGAAGGGTAAGCACCTCCTGTTTAGCTAGCTACACCCGTCACGTGTGTAATCAAAATTGTGTGAAAGGAACATGGAACTATGAGACGTCAAATATATCCAAGGCAATCCTGGACACAGAGACATCAAACTTATCAACAATGCTGTGATGACGGCCATAAAACTTTTTGAGGGCCTTGATAAGCCTAGGCTTGCAATATCCCTGAGTCAACAATTTATTTGCAAGCAGCCTACTTCGTTGTACAAAGTCCCCGTAGTGGGAAAGCTCTACCATAGCGTATTAATTGGGAACAAATACACCATAAGCAGAAGAAGCAGGTATATTGCTGCATAAAAAAGAGAAAGTTGACAATAGAAAAATTGAAGTCATCACGTTTGTCATAAAGTTTCAAATGTAGCCTTTCTTGTGCGTCATAATTCAGGTATAAGTCTAAATATGAAGCAGAACTTGAGGAATCAGTCGTGTCTTTTATTTCAAGCTCACTAGGATAGATGACAGTTACATAGTCTCCAAATTTAGGATTGTTATAACTAGGTTAGGTGATTTGCGATGCCATCCACAATACCAAAGTTATCAATCATTCCTCATAAGAATAAAGGGAGGAGTTGTTGGACATTTGAAGCAAAATTGAAAAATTATATCGAAACTTTTTGAAATAAGATTTTGAACAGCGACTGATTTGTACATAAGGTCACTGTGTAATAAAATGATGCCACTAGAAAAAATTGGAACTTTTTGTAATGGGTGGCTGCAATCTTTGAAGAAATGGGGCTATAGTAGACATGGAGAAAAATGTAGTTTAAGGAAGCTACAGACAAAGCATTGAAATAAATCAACTATAGAATTTTTTTTAAATGAACACAGTTATGTAACAGTAAGCTGTTTCACATATCAAAAAATCAGATTTTCATTCAACAGATGTCGCAGATTTAAGCTTACATTAGCATATTTTGCATATTTTTTACATTTATCATGACAAATTTCATTGATTTTGTTTATGTCTTTTCTAATTTTAGAGAAATAAAATAAAAAATTGAAAATTTACTTTTCAAAATAAAGACATTGTTTTAGGGTAAAATCACACAGAATGGTGTTTTCAACAATTTAATTTTGTGAAGATTTTCACTTCTTACTTTTTACACTTTTTGTAAGAAGTGAAACTTCCTTTGCGCTTAATAGGCCGTGGTGGCCTTATGGATAAGACATCAATCTACAAACCCAGGGTCTCTCACCGCTGTGAGTTCGAGTCCCACTCAGTGGAAAAGTGAATTTGTTTTTGCCGTTGGCCTTTACTGGTTCACTCGGTGTCAGTATAATGTTACTGGGGAAGTGGTACGCTGGTCTGCGTCGTACTGACTCGGTGAGCTAGCACCATAAAATCGTCCTGATTATACGCTGGTACAAGGCAAACCATAAAATACATTCGCACTCCAAATGCATACAAGAGTTTATTCATAGAGGAATCTATAGATATTAATAATTAAAAAGTAGTTCTCGTCACGAACAGCCGAAAAAATTGCTGATGCGACGTTAAGCAATCAACAACAACAAAGCATTTGCCCTCGATATCTTTAACAGCATGACACAAAAAAAAACATTTTTATCTAACATTAGACTAGTTTTTCTATCTGATTTGACGAAATACAAGTTTTATCGAACACGCATGATACAGAATCTTGTATCACCACACTGGTGATACAACATTGTCGGTAAAGTGCACGTGCACTTTCCCATTGTGACGTCATTAGGGAGTCTTCGATTTGTCAAATGATTACTGCAGAACAAATGTCATAACATAGTTCAGTGGTTTTCTGTGGTAAAATGTAATTTTTTCACATAAAGTATTGCTTTTTATTATTTTAAATAACCTAATTGAAATAACCTAATGTTAGATAAAATACTGAGGGTTGTACATACACGCTGTGTATATCATATGTATGTATGTTTACGTTGTTGTTATACTGTGAAATCATTCATTTTCGCGGTGATCCTATATTCGTTCTTTTCCTTGGTATATATTATGAACCACGAATTTACATGTCAACGGATTTTGTATATATCATAAAATTAACTCAAACAGAAACCACATATCACAAATTTACGTCAATAAATGGCAATTTGTAGTATTCTAATTCTTGTTCTATTCGTTGAAATTATGAACCACGAATTTGCATATCAACGACTTAGTATATATTATAAAATTAACTCAAACAAACCACATACCAAAAATTTACAACTTCAATAAATGACATTTCGTAATGACCTAATTCTCGTTTTTTTCGTTGAAATTATGAACCACGAATTTGCATATCAACGAATTAGTATATATTATAAAATTAACTCTAACAGAAACCACATACCACAAATTTACATCAATAAATAACATTTCGTAATGACCTAATTCTCGTTTTTGTCGTTGAAATTATGAACCACAAATTTGCATATCAACGGATTTGTATATATCATAAAATTAACTCAAACAGAAACCACATATCACAAATTTACGTCAATAAATGGCAATTTGTAGTGTTCTAATTCTTGTTCTATTCGTTGAAATTATGAACCACGAATTTGCATATCAACGAATTAGTATATATTATAAAATTAACTCTAACAGAAACCACATACCACAAATTTACATCAATAAATAACATTTCGTAATGACCTAATTCTCGTTTTTGTCGTTGAAATTATGAACCACAAATTTGCATATCAACGGATTTGTATATATCATAAAATTAACTCAAACAGAAACCACATATCACAAATTTACGTCAATAAATGGCAATTTGTAGTGTTCTAATTCTTGTTCTATTCGTTGAAATTATGAACCACGAATGTTCATATAAACGACTTAGTATATATTATAAAATTAACTCAAACAAACCACATACCAAAAATTTACAACTTCAATAAATGACATTTCGTAATGTCCTTATTCTCGTTCTTTTCGTTGTTATTATGACGAATCAACGAATAAGTATATAATATAAAATGAACTGAAACAGAAGCCATATAACAGAATTTAAAACTTCAATAAATGGTACCACGAAAATTAGATACCACCAAAATAATTACTTTACAGTACAGCATAAGCAAAATCAACAAACTGTATATTCAGGCACTCTCTCTCTCTCTCTCTCTCTCTCTCTCTGTGTGTGTGTGTGTGTGAGAGAGAGAGAGAGAGACTAATAAAATGTTTGTCTCATAAAAAGTAATACTTTCCTATGTGTGTTTGTGTGGGGGAGATAATTACCTAAAAACAATTTGCCTTTAAAAATAATGCTTTCCGAAGTGTGTGTGTGTGTGTGTGTGTGTGTGTGTGCGTGCGTGCGTGTGTGTGTGTGAAAGAGATACTTACAAATGTTTGTTTTAAATAACTCATACTTTCCAAAATGTATGTCTTAAAAGTCAATTTTTTAAGAAACAAATGCTATCAATGTTAACAGGTGAACAAACTTCTCTTGTTTCTTCGACTGTCAAAACTTGTTTGCCTGAGGCATTTTAACAAGTTAACATGGAAATGCAAGTTCGTTTATGCGTTAACGAAATAAACTACTTATGCATCAAGGATGACATCTGTATTATAAGATATTATTAAATAGATCATAATAATATTTCTGTGAAATTTAAAATCCGTGTTCAGAGAAATGGCGTCAAAGAAATGTCAACCACGTGCACACTACACTTTGCATTTAATGTGGATTATTATGAATGCTTAAACCGATTTTTAATTTTGAGTCAAAAAAGTTGTTTTACTGGTAACTACATATAGAATACGCCAAAACACACATTCGACTTTGCTATACGTAAGCGGTCTCGGTCAAAGGTCAACCGAACAAAAAATTAAAGATGGCTGACAGCGGTTTTTGTTTACGTTTATTCACGTTATATCTTCAATGCGATTATGGATCCCCATAAAAAATTTTCTCGCATATGTGACAGATTAATCTCAAGGGATAGGTGATACGATATTTTTCCATATCGCTATCCCGCGTGAGCACGTTTATTGTATCTCAGTACAACGGAGACTACCTTCTCAATGATAGTAAGGGACGTAATCCATGATACGAGGGATATCATAACATAGAGCTAATCCCCTAACAATTATTACTATACTTTTTAAATTTATCTTAATAATATTATTTTTATAAAAAAAATAATTTTGACCAATAAGTGTATAAAAAAGAAAATGTTTTTGGTGTT
Organism: Anadara kagoshimensis; assembly: GCA_021292105.1. Classification (NCBI taxonomy): domain Eukaryota; kingdom Metazoa; phylum Mollusca; class Bivalvia; order Arcoida; family Arcidae; genus Anadara; species Anadara kagoshimensis. The sequence continues at coordinate 43,957,283 of CM037863.1, forward strand.
ATTTATTATCGCGTAGGTCCAAATATCTGCTCTGAGCAACACGTTATTGATGACGTTACAGTATTACGTCATATATGTATGTAGTCATCCGCTAGCAAAATCTTTGACGAAAATATCTGACCACTCGATTTGAATTTCCTTATCTCGGTCTGGAACTCGTTATAGATTAGTTTTATATTTCGTTGCCTTACAGCTCATTTAAACAATTCAAGGTCTAAGTTTTCGTTATAAGCTGGAAGACACTTTCATTCATTTTTATGAAGATTGAAGTTTTTTTAGCGGACTCTTGTATATATCGCGGGTACACCGGCGCTTGATACGGTCAAAAAATCATCCTATGTGTCTATCCTCTCAGAGTAGAGATTTATCGTATTAAGCTCCTGTGTGCCGTAAACCGGTGCTAGATACGGTCAAAAAATCATCCTATGTGCCTATTCTCATTACTGACAATATGTTTGGGCGGCCACTAGGGGCGCTGATGTCGGTCTATACAGCTTATGAGATTTTCACCTGTGGCTGTATATAGGATTAACGTTGAAAATGTTGCATGTTGTTACAAAAACGATCATAACTTTTTTATTATTCAAAGCAGAATATTTTTCCTGTTATTTTTTTTTAAATATAGAAAAATACCTTTCAGAAATTATTTTCAAAAACAAAATAACTTTATGTTTACTTGAGTAATTTTAACTTTGAAGTCAAAGTTATGTTTTACATAGAATATATAGGGAATTACAACACCGACGTACTTTTAAAAAAATATTAAAAATAGTTCCAATTTTCAAAAAATATTTTTCCTGTTTCGGTTATTTAACAAACACTTCAAAGTTTCTAAATCAGTTTTTCAGAATAAAAATAAGTTAATGTTTACTTGAGTAATTTCAGGTTTGAAATTAAAAAGTTGAATATTTTTTTTTTCATTTTCTGTGCCGTAGCTGTCATAATATTTACCTGTGTATGACAGGTCAAATTGTAATATACATGTATAGCTGCTGAGGAGGCGATACATGTATATTGCTCCAGGCTAATATAAATCATGATACAGATTTTATTTACCACTTATCTATATTAGCCCTGGAGCAATATTTATTTAATTTCTAGTTTAGCAATGATAACTTTTTTATGAAGAATAAATAAAAAGAAAAAAAGGAATGAATTTATTTTAATTCCATAAATAAATATTTTTTTTCATTTAGTATTATGAAATTTAATAATTTCGAAAAATGCAAGAGGTGGGTGGATTTATTTTTGAGTTTAATTTCCAAACGAAAAGGATACCAACCCGAAACATAACCCCATATATTCATTGTCTTTTATATCACGTCCCGATTTTTATATACAAATATGGTTCAATGAAAAAATTCAGTGGTCAGGCCGTTGAAAAAACAAACGACGTGGTTAAAAATATATATCATAAAAAAAATTAACCGATCGGATACAACAGTGGAAGCATTAAAAGTGCGAAAACGCATAGAATTTTGTAACAGGGAGGAGCATCTTAAACGATCGCAAAGGGAATATAAAAAACGGGATATCGATTATTGGGAAAGGGACATTTATGACATAAGGGCTAGGAAAAAGTCAAAAATCGAAGAAGAAATGGCTTTCGCTAACAAGAAATTTTTACCCCTCTCCCCTGAAATAACAATAGATACCATGGCCGAATTAGAAAAAATGAATGACAGAGAAATAAAAGAGCTACTAAAAACAAAGTATGGAAAAACAACAAAAATACGCAAACGAACAAAAGTATTAGAACTGGCAAAATCAACCATTGAAAAATAAACCCAAGAATGATTTAAATTTCTTTTGAAATTGTACATCGCACCCCAATGCTAGGATGTTGTTCACAGTTGGACACACACTTCTTGTGTGGTATCCCTAGCATTCGGAGTGTGCTTATGATTGTCTTGCATATCAATCAATCAATCAATCAATCAATCAATCAATCAATCAATCAATCAATTCCCGCCACCACTCCATCAAAAGCATTGTATTTTTTTCACTAGTTGTGATTAATCCTATATTTTTGTATTTTTCTTATTTATTTATTTACAACTGCCGATTCATTTTCATTAAATATTTATTTTAATTACTTTATAGATTATTTATGTATTTATTTTATATATTATTTACATAAAAGACTACGTATTAAACAATTTTTCATCCCATGATACTGCATTTTTATCATAGTTTTATTTATTTACAAATCGAATTCGAGATTCATTTTCAGTAAATATTTATTTATTTTAATTACTTTATAGACTATTCATGTCTTTATTATATATATTATTTATATCAGAGATTAAGTATTTAACTGTTTTTTTAATCTCATGTTACCGCATTTTTAGCATTCATGATAAATTTTCAGTAAATATTTATTTATTTATTTATTTATTTATTTAACTACTTTAAGACTATTCATGTATTTTTAACATATTATTTATATCAGAGATTGGGCATTTTATATCATTATTTTATTATTTAATTGAAATAAAATATATCCATGGTTATTAAAATATAGTTATTTATTTTTTTATATGGATATGATTTAGTGTGAAATGTTCTAATATAATATGATTGGAAATGAGATTCAAACTCTAGTTCAGTATTTGTCAATCCACTCATCTTATCTTAGGATATTACACAGGTAAGAAAGTGGTCTTTACAATATACGTTACTGATGGTAACATCACCTATTGACGTATAAACACTAAAAGTTTACCTAGGCACCTCATCGATAAACCGTCCAGTTAGTTTATTTCCCGATATACACCCTTCCAGAAATAGCCGGAAACTGGTTATCGCTCTTGATATGACGTCACGCCGGGAAGGCTATCTATCGATCCCATCATCATGTACAGTATATTCACTCAGTTCGAGTATATGTTAGGTGTCATATGTAAGCTACAGGTGAGATGATGAACCGACAAAGCGAATATTACTTTAAAGGGTGTATATTCACTCAGTTCGAGTATATGTTAGGTGTCATATGTAAGCTACAGGTGAGATGATAAACCGACAAAGCGAATATTACTTTAAATAAATTACAAATTATGAATGGGCTAATTAAACAAATTTTAAACACATAGATAATCATCCGAAAAGACACTTAACATTGTAAAGGATTGTGTAGAATTTGTTGTAATTTCTTCAACAAAATAATAAGTTTTATTTTTACTAGAAAATTGCAATTTGTAAATGTTCAAATTTGAAAAATATAAAATACATGTACGTATATTTATTAATATCTTGGACCATTTAATTACCCTCAAGGACATTTGAAATTCATATTTTTATCCGACTGGAAATATTTAATTTTTTAATCAAATTACTACAAACGTTCACCTTCCACTTTTTTCTTATTTATCTTTATTTATTTTATAAAATCGTATTTTTCATAAAACTTATTTACAAAATATTGATATAAATTAAACAATTCAGATACATAATTGATAGTCAAAATATTTGAAAACTTAAATTTTCCTGTGATTACAAATTAGCGACATCTTAAAGTTGTATTTAAAAATCATTGTTCAACGGATTAAACTTTCATTAAAGAAACATCCGTTATTGCTAAAATGTTAAAGGTTCTGAAAATTTATTTTCAAAATTATTAATAAAAATAAAAAAAAAACAAAAACAAAAAACAAAAAAAACAACAACATTGAAATTTCGGTTGTATGGTTAAAATTTCGGTCAAATTTATATAAATAACAACTGATTCTAAGTAGAAATGATGGCATCCTTACCTAAGTTGACTTAAAAAAATAGGACTTTTAATTGGTTTCATTAATCCAATTTGCAATTAACAAGTCTCTAGATTATCTGATTACGAGATGAACAAGTCAACACCTGATTCTAATACACAGTGATAAATATCTGATTTATTCTCATGTAGTGTCGTATCACTGCTTTGGCTATATTATACTTATTTGTCAAAAAATCAAAAAGTATAAAAATGAAAATAAATAAATAAATAACTTTTAATACTAATTACGCGGTGTTTATTATTATTTGTCATCTAAACTGTAACACAAATATGTTAAGTTTCAAAATGTCGGATAAATGATTATCCCATGACTCGTTATAATTTTTTTCGGATAGATAATTTGTTCGTTTATATAATTATTCACTGAGTTACAGAATACTTAAAATGCAATGTTTGTAGCTCTCTCTCTCTCTCTCTCTCTCTCTCTCTCTCTCTCTCTCTCTCGTTTAAATAATTTTACCGACTGAGAATCTTCTGAGATTAACGAAAAGCTTAGGCTACTTCTGACACACCTGGATTCATTCATGCATAAGCAAATTGTCCTTAGGTTGGACCGAAGCATTTTCTCTCCTGTAAATCAGGTAATCAAAATCAGTGCCCTAATTAGTTCCGAATGACTGCCCATGACTTGGTATTACAATAACAAATATGTCATTGAACAGTTAGTATTATGTAACAATTAAAATGAATTTTTAAAATTTTTAATGAAAAATATATTAATTTCAAATTATTTTTTAAAGTCATGGAATAAAATACCAGCGATATGTAATTAAAATTGAAATTTAATATTTAATTTTAAAACAATATTATATTGAGGGAAAATACGAAATGCTAGTATTTCCTTTTCATAATTCCCTGTATGACATCACATTCTACTATCAATCATGGCACTCCCGCCAGGTGTCGCGATTTATCGGAAGGGTGTATAGCCTTGGAATGCAGAGTTACCGTTCTTGAAATTCTTAGAACATATTCTTGATAATGTTCTGAGGAGAGATTTATCGTATCAAGCGCATGTGTACTGTTACATAATAAAATAGTAACTTTTTTTCTCATACACCGGCGCCTGATACGGTAAAAAACCATTCTATGTCTCTATCCTTTCAGTGTAGAGATTTATCGTATCAAGATTCTGTGTACTGTCGCATGATAACATAGTAACTTTATTTTTCATACACCGGCGCCTGATACGGTCAAAAAATCATCCTATGTCTCTATTCTTTCTGAGGAGAGATTTATCGTATCAAGCGCATGTGTACTGTTACATAATAAAATAGTAACTTTTTTTCTCATACACCGGCGCCTGATACGGTAAAAAACCATTCTATGTCTCTATCCTTTCAGGGTAGAGATTTATCGTATCAAGATCCTGTGTACTGTCGCATAATTACATAGTAACTTTATTTTTCATACACCGGCGCCTGATACGGTCAAAAAATCATCCTATGTCTCTATTCTTTCTGAGGAGAGATTTATCGTATCAAGCGCATGTGTACTGTTACATAATAAAATAGTAAATTTGTTTCTCATTCACCGGCGCCTGATACGGTAAAAAACCATTCTATGTCTCTATCCTTTCAGGGTAGAGATTTATCGTATCAAGATCCTGTGTACTGTCGCATAATAACATAGTAACTTTATTTCTGAAACACCCGCGCCTGATACGGTCAAAAAATCATCCTATGTCTCTATCCTTTCAGGGTAGAGATTTATCGTATCAATCTCCTGTGTACTGTTACATAATAGCATAGCAGTGCGCTCGGACTAACGTGTAGGGAGAGTTCCTTTAATTGCCACTGCCACGCCTGCCGTGACACGGGACCTCAGTTTTTAAGGTATCTTCGGAATTACTCTATCACTTTCATTTCTAAATGCCAAGTGCTTGACAAAAGAACAGTCACTACCTATTTTCAAGACTTGGTCAGACCCTCTCCCACATACGGTTGGTTGGTTGGTTGAATGTTGCTTAACATCGCATCAGCAGTTTTTCAGCTATTCGAGACGAGAATCTATGGATTAATCTATGAACAATTTTGTGTATACATGTGAAGTGCGAGTGTGTTGTATGGTCTGCCTTATACTAGCGCTCACTCAGGGAGACTTTAACATGCTTTCACAGAATCAGTACGCCGTAGACAAGCGTATCACTCCCCAGTCCATTTAACTGATACCAAGTGAATCAGTAAAGGCCAACGGCAAGGGAAATTCACTTTCCCACATGTAGTCTGAGTGGGACTCGAACTCAAAGTGGTGAGAGACCCTGGACTGGAAGATTGACGTCTTATCCATTAGGCCACCGTCGCTTCTCTCCCACATACAGAGCAATACTGTAGTGGTCGTTAGTACTTGACTACTACTGCTTCTTTTGGTATTTCTTTGAAACAAATTAAATACAAGTTTTATTTTTCTATCTATACATGTTGGAAAATTGTGGTTACATCGAGAAATCATCATTTCCCTGTGATATTGTGATACCTATATTTTGTCCATGACAACATTTTATTTTAGCAATTATTTCCCCAAAACATTGTTTTGTAATTTCTTTCCTCTGTCAACTAAATTTTCAGGGAGTGTTATATTGACAGGCAGTGTCTTACAAATGAAATTCCATGAACATAAAAAATTCCGGAAACAACTTTCCAGCAAGAAATGTTCTCTAAACTACAAAATGTAAGGTCTTTTGAATTAACCATAATTGATTCACACAGTGTTTCGAAAACAACCTTTTTGTAAAATTTTATTTAATTCGGAGCAATTTTGATTTTCCGCCTTTTTCAGTTTCGATGGCAACGTGGCAAGTCATCATAAAATAGGTGGTCTTTCTATACTGCGAATTCGTTGATTTTCGTTATATATATGTCAAATACTCGAGGTTCAACGAAAAATGTCATTTGTTGGGATGGTAAATCCGTTTAAAATAATATATACTTTTTCAATGTCTTTAAAATTCTCAAATCAGGAAAACGGTTCATTACAGAATAAAAGTAACAGGAAGTATTTGCGGCTGAATGTAGAAAAAAGCGGACCCGAATAAATTGCTAAGTTGAATGTCGCTTAACGTCGCATCAGCAATTTTTTCAGCTATTCACGACAAGAACTATTTTGTTAATCTATGAACAAGTTCGTGTATGCATGTGAAGTGGGAGTGTGTTGTATGGTCTGCCTTGTACCAGCGAGCACTCGGGGCGACTTAAAGCTGGTAGCTCACAGAGTCAGTACGCCGCAGACAAGAGTACCACTCCCCCAGTAACATTATACTGACACCGAGTGAACCAGTAAAGGCCAACGACAAGGAAAATTCACTTTCCCACATGTGGTCTGAGCGGGACCGAATAAATTGGGTTTTAGAATTAAAATGTAACACCTAGTGAATGTAATTAAACGACAGGTAAATGTAAATAGTAGTTTACTATGATACGTAAGATATTTATATCACCAACTTTGACCTGTCTGCTTGACCTTTTATTTAAATATTTATCAGGGACCAAATACATTAGTGTATAGGTAACACATGTGTTTATACTGTATACATCAGTCATGAGATATACTCACCTCATAAAGTACACCTGTGTACTGTATATGTATTTACTTGGATCTTAATATTACCCATATATTGGGTGGACCCTCCTATATGAATATTCGTAATGAAAGGTCAAACGGACAGGTCAATTTTGTTTACCTATATGTGAAGTTGTTTATCATAATTAATCATGTCACGTGTTAAGGTCGATTTTGAAATTAAGGTCAACCATATAAGATATATAGATCATAATAGTATGTCTGTGAAATTTATAATCCGTGTTCAGTTTGAGATTTACCTGACATAGTAAAACGCACAAGAAAGTAAAAAAAGAGAAATTCTTAGAGTCTTTCTTTACTAAGCCTGTTTCAATCGGTAGATGTAAGCGTGCTCTGTAGCGGCTACACATTGCCTACCTCTACTGAGCACTCCGCCACTGCGGTAGCTCAGTTGGTAGAGTGCTCGCTCCGTAAGTGCAAGGTCATGGGTTCGAACCCCGGCCAGGTCTGACCCAAGACTTGAAAGTGGGTAGTGACTGTTCTTTCGCCAAGCACTCAGCATTACGAAATGAAAGTCACGGTTCTTTCGGATGATAACTTAAAATAAACGAGGTCCCGTGTCACGGTGGGCTTGGCACGCTAAAGAACCCTGCTGCATAATGCCATAAGCGCAACGCACAGGCAAAATTTCTGCACCTTCGCCTATAGCTGGTGACGTCTCGATATAAGTGAAATATTCTTGACTGGGACGTTAAACACCATTTCTCGCTCACTCACTCTACTGAGCACTCCGAAAGACTATTCTAGTACTTAGCTTATACAGCTCTAGTATCGGCGGGAGAAGAAAACCATCTCAGAAAATCATCAATTCTCAGGACAGAGTTGAGTAATGTAGGTTGACGCCCCAGTCAAGAGATGTTTGCTTATATGAGACAGTCAGTTCTAGGACGGTGGAGGAAACCGAAGTGTCCGGAAAAAACGATCGATCCTCAAATTCGGCTAGTCGACTGAAAAACTTTCTCACATTACGTTTTGGTTCTGTTTGCTTTTTGTTGGTGGCTAATGGTGTTGTTATTGTAGCGGTCTGGGTAGCTCAGTGGTAGAGCACTCGAATATAGTGCGGGAGGTCCCGGGTTCGATCCCCTGTCCGACCCTGCATTTTTTTCTCTTTCTTGTTACATTTGGGGGCTCATCCGACCCTGGGAAGTGACCGACCAACAGGTTGGTCCCAGGGTGGAACCTGGTGGTTTCGATTCAAGGGAGTTGAATGGAAAAAAGGAAGGGAGGAATGTAGCGGTCTGGGTAGCTCAGTTGTAGACCACTCGCATATAGTGCGGGAGGTCCCGGGTTTGATCCCCGGTCCGACCCTGCATTTTTTCTCTTTCCTGTTACATTATGTGTGGAAGTGAATGCTGGAAGGTTACAAACACAGATATATGAGACAGCTGTCTCCGTCGAATTTGTAAATTTTTTTTTTTTTTTGGCCCAATACAATGACAAACGTCGATCTATTGAAAATGACAAATTCAAAATGCATCAACAAAGAAATAAAACAGAAAAGAGACATGTTTTAGAATGGCGAGAAGTAACATCACCAGAGCTGCCCTTTGATGGGCACTACCTGAAAAAGACCACGAGACAGGCTAAAAAACAACCTGGCGCTAAACCATTGAAACAGAATTAAAAGAAACTAACCAGGCATGAGAAAAGGGAGAGCCAAAGAGAAGAATAGAGCTGGGTAGCGAAATTTTGTGTCGACCTTATATTGAACCGGGAGTGAAGAGGATAAGTAAGGAAGTAATGGTGTTGTTACGTTTGGGTCCTTGGGATGTAACATTGGAGACCTTACTAGTACACAACAGTCATCGAAAAATCAAACAGAAGCCCCATTATATTTTCAATGACGTTTTACATGTTAATATCTACAATGATTGACAGAAAACTTACACTGAAAATCCTTTAATTTGCTGCCGTATTAGAATTTTCAATGACCATCAAGATTTACCAGAGTTGTCTTTCTTAGTATTTGATTGTCAATTAACAGGCTGAATTGCGCCCAATGCCACTTCACCTCTTACCATCACTGCGATCGATCATAAGTAGAGTGATCGTCCGTCAGTGGGAGGTCATGGATTCGATCCCCGACCGAGTCTGACCCAAGACTTGAAAGTGGCTAGTGACTGTTCTTTCGCCAAGAACTTGACATTACGAAATGAAAGTCACGGTTCTTTCGGATGGAAACTTAAAATCAACGAGGTCCTGTGTCACAATGGTTTGGCACGATAAAGAACCCTGTTGTATAATACTATCAGCGCAACACACAGGCAAAATTTCTGCATCTTCGCCTATAGCTGGTGACATCTCGATATAAGTGAAATATTCTTGACTGGTACGTTAAACACCATTACTCAACTCAACTCTTGACAGTACGGTAGCTCTGTTAAGCCGTTTTATGTAATAAATGCCAAGTAATGTCATACCTACTTGTAATGTAATAATTTTCTTCGTGTAATGTAATAACAATACCTTGTTATGTAATAAAAAAACGACGCATAATGTAATAAAACAAGATTTCGCGTTATGTAATAAAATTTCCATGTAATTTAAAAATGAAGTTTTGCAAAGCATAGTTTGTAACGAGTTAATAGCAAAATAAGGTCATTGCTCTTGAATGTTTAATATAGCAAATTCCCATCAGGTAAAAAATGGAAAACGCCACCTGATGTTTAAGGCAAAGGTAATTTCGGGTCAGTAAAGATGTAATACCTTTCTTCTTGATGCTAAATGAAGTCTGTGATGTCTGGAACCCCCTCAGTCCATGACATTAAAACACAGGTTATTTTGAGCGGGAAAAAACCTTCAACTGCGGTCTAAAAAAACATCCTTAGCGCTGGACAAAGTCGGCCCAAGGATGATATAATTATATGACTTTTCGTGGCCACAATGTCTGTAATGTCAGGATCTCTTTCGGTCCATATCATTAAAATACAGATTATATTAAGTGACAGTAACCTTCAATTGCGGTCAAGATTAGTCTACACAACACCCCTTGTCCTTGACAAAGTCAGCTCAAGGTTAACGCCAAGGCCAGTGGTTGGGACAAAATCGTTGGTCATTTATTTTCCCAAATTCATTGTTACATTACAAGGAATTTTTATTACATTACGCGAAACCTTTTTACTATGATACACGTCGTTTTTTTATTACATAACATGTTATTACATTACACCACAAGAATTATTTCACTTCATGGTAGGTATAACATTACTTGGTTTTTATAACATAACCCGGCGTAACAGGTGATCATTGCCGAATGGTACTATCACTGGCTTTCGAAGTCAAGGGTTGTGGGTTCATACTTCACTCCGGTCTTGGAAATTTCCCCAGATGATTTTCAACTCCTGCCCATACAAGTGCTGTAAAAATCTCGAAACCAGGTATTCTTCCGGATGAGACTCAAAAACGATGTCCCGTTTCTCAGTACACGTTAAACCGGGACACCTCTATAGAATTCGGAAAAAGAGTAGACCACATATGGCCGCTACAATTAGAAGCGATAGAAACAGACTGGGTTGAGAATGATGTTAAACGTCATAGTCAATAATATTTCACTTATATCGAGAGGTTACTAGCTATAGGCGAAGGTTCAGAAATTTTGCCTGTGCGTTGCGCTGATGGTATTATACAGCAGGCAAGCCCACCGTGACATGGGACCTCGTTTATTTTAAGTTCCCATCCGAAAGAACAGTGACTTTCATTTTGTTATACCGAGTACTAGGCGAAAGAACAGTCACGATCTAGTTTTAAGTCTTACATTGTAGGTCAGACCCGGTCGGGGTTTGAACCCACGACCTCACACTTACGGAGCGAGCACTCTATCAACTGAGCTACCACTGTGGTCATTCAAAACAGACTGAGCATCATAAACTAATTAATCTGTGCAGCGTGATGCATGATCAGGTGAGCGCAAAATTAGCATTACTAGTTTATATATAAACTTTCTTTGACGACCAGCACATGATTAACATGATTTATTTTTTTTATTTACAGTCAAACCTGTCTATAAAGACCACCCAAGGGAACGAGTAAAAGTGACCTTCATGGGGAGGTGGTCCTTATATACAGGTTCAAATATTATGAATAAAGAATAATTGGGATACAATTCTACTGGTCTTTATAAGCAGTGGCCATTATATAGAGGTGTCCTTTAATTAAGGAAGGTTGGACTATATTTATTTATTTTTTTTATTTATTTCACGAAGCAATTGTTTTCATATTCTGTTAACTGGAGGCAGCCGTAAATTGTATATGTATAGAAATTGTGTTTTCAAATATGATTAAACATTTTAAAAAACCAACGAAATGAAAGAAGTTTCTTAACTAAAATTAAATTAGAATTTTATCAATTTCGCAATAATATCTCAGTTATATATTTCGAAATACCATCACATTATTTTGAAAACCGTGTTACTAATCATAATTTATTTAGATATTACGCAAGATTTTTTTTTATTATTATTTTTTTTAATTTATTTTCACTTTATTTATTTATTTTTATTATCATTATTATTTTTGGCTGTTGTTGTTGTTGCTGTGCACATCTTAACTAACTTATAAATTTCGCAATAATCCCTCAGTTATATATTTCGCAATACCATCAAATTATTTTGAAAAACCGTGCAACGTATCATAATTTATGCAGATATTTCGCAAGATTTTTTTTCAAGTTTTATTTTTACTTTATTTAGTTATTTATCATTATTATTATTATTTGCTGTTGTTGTTTGCTCCGGCTGTTGTCATGTGCACATCTTAACGAATTAACTTAAGAATTGCCCAATAATTCCGCATTTATTTCGTAATACCATCGCCTTTTTTGGAAAAAAGGCACTTAACTATAATTTATTATGTTATTTCACAAGACAATTTTGTTATTAATCTTAACGTTTGGCTGCTGTCATGTGCACAGTTTGTTAGCTACAGATTGTAAACCCAATTCGCAAAAACTATTGAATATGACTAACACACTGTATTTATAGTGATCAAAACTCAATGACCCGATATATGATATTTTCTATTATGCTGCCAAAACCTGTTATGATATTTTAAAAGGAAATGTGTTTTATATACATACATGTATTTATTATGATGTTATTTTAGTGTGTGTGTGTGTGTGTGTGTGTGTGTGTGTGTGTGTATAGAGAGACCACTGTGGTAGTTCAGTTGGTAGAGTGTTCGCTCCGTAAGTGAGAGGTTGTGGGTTCGATTCCCGACCGGGTCTGACCCAAGACTTGAAAGTGGGTAGTGATTGGTTTTTTTTCGCAAAGCACTCGACATTACGAAATGAAAGTCACGGTTCTTTCGGGTGGGATCTTAAAATAAACAAAGTCTCGTGTCACAGTAGGCTTGGCACGCTAAAGATGCCATTAGTGCGACTCACAGGCAAAATTTCTGCAACACGCACTTAAACGGTTCCATGGCGCCAAACAAACCGTAATGATGTGTTGTCAGGCATAAAAACATATAAAAGAGCTTAAACTGTTCTATTAATAGTAAGAAAAACAGTCCACTTGAATACTTTAACAATCAATGACTTTCGTACAAGTATGTCAATAAATCTGAGAATTTTTACAAATATTTGGATAACATTTTAAGGTTAACATTAAACGTCATTTTAAGTCATACTCGACTTCTGTATGTACAATACAGGCTTCTAGAAAGTTTAACACTGAACTAACGAACAAAGGATGATCTACCAGCTCATCTCAGCCCCTCGTTAGCTACAGTACAGACCTGTCGAAAGTTTAACACCGAGATAACGACATAGTACCGACTCTGAATCCCATCTTGGTCCTGCGTAATTAAGCTATAACTTTACAACAGCTGCTATCTATCTCCTAGCAGCTTTTCGGTCAATAGGTATCCATATTTTGACCATTTGGGAGCAGAGTTCTCCTCCATTCCGCAAACCAAGTGTTAAACTTTCGACAGGTCCGTGTTGTGCGTATACGCCATAATACGCACATCTATATGACCACCTTTTTGACCTCTGACTGACCAGAGACAATATAAGATTTTTAAAATAATAATAAAACATTATTTTATTTAAGTGTCATATACCATTTTTTGAATTTAATCATAAAATAAATTCAAAAATGCTATATAACATAAGTCGCATATAAAACCCAATATTTATATACATAATAATAATATGAATAATAATGAGTACATGTATTTTATTATAGTGTCACAAGTCATATAAACATAAAATAAATACAGTGTGTACAATCAGTATAAAATATATGACAGCCAGCCTTAAAAGACTTATGAGACACTTTTGAATATCTACACGTGTTAAGACATATTTACACCTGTTAAACATGTGATAAGATAATTTAATACCAATATAAAAGTTATAAAAATCTTTTTCTACGCTGAAACATGCATAAAAGAGTTTTGCTAAGTTTAAAAGCAAGTTCATTACACGACATAAAAAAGGGTAAGTTTTTCATAGCTATCTTAAAAAAAACCACAAACGTTAAAATATTCTGTGCAAAGTTAAAAAGATCAAATCGCAAATCGTTATGAGAAATACAATCAATTAAAAAGTGTGTTTCGTCTTCAACGTAAGACACGTGTAATAAGCTAACTACTTACGAGTTATATAATTATGACCTACGAGACATCACATGAAAATACAAGTTTACATATTTAGATCTACACATGTATTTTGTTGATAAAAGTAGATAAATCAAAAACAAACATATTCATCCATGTCCAAATCACAATCCAGAAGCAAAGTAAACTTTGAAACTGACAAGTTGGGTTAAACACGTGAACTTCCACCAGGGAAGTGAGGCCGGGTGCACCGGAAGGGTAAGCACCTCCTGTTTAGCTAGCTACACCCAACAAGTGTGTAATTAAAATTGAGTGAAAGAAACATGGAACTATGGGGCGTCTAATATATCGAGGGCAATATCGAGGGCAATCCTAGATATACTATTCTTGCACCCCAGATAGAAAAATCCATAAAAAGAGAGGTGCAAGATATCTCCATCTTGTACCCCCTGTGCAAGATAGCCTACACGCCGTTTTTCCCGCAATCTTTTATCAACAAAATCAGAGGTGTACCGAAAGTTGAAATTGATTTTAAATTGAATATTGTACTTTCTGGTGCAAGAAATAGAATCAATCACTACTTGTAGTGCCAGGTAAGGAAATCTCAACCCTCGTTTTAATATATTTGGTCCAGAACTCGGCAAGCCTCGTTCTGGACCAAATATATTAGAACTCGGGTTGAGATTTCCCTATCTGTCACCACAAATTGTGATAGATTCTTTTAGTATTCCTTAAATTTATATATTTCTTAAAACACATGAAGATTTTAAAAATGTAAAACCTGAAGTCCGCCACATAAAAAACCAATACATCATTAAAAAGCATTAAAACATTTACGTCTAGTGGTCATATGTTTGATAAAAAGATACCAAATTTCTGTTGGTTCTAGTAGCATTACAAGGCAATATAAAATTCAATTTATTTACCGCATTAAAAACATAAAAATAAAACTGAATATCTTAAATTGTTGTAAGCATGGCCGGTAATTAAAAAATGTACTTCATCCTCAGCATCTTGGTCCGTATCCCATCCAGGTTGGACCAATGACTTGATTCTTTCGCCAAGCACTCGTCATCACGGAATGAAAGTCACAGTTATTTTTTTTACAACCAATAACATAATTATTTCTTTTAAAAAAAGAAATGAACTTTATGATGTACTTTAATTTTGTTGATTCAAAGTCATGTTATTGTGACCAAATACATTGGCGTGTCGATTTCGCCAAAAAAAGTTCAAATTTGTAACCTATATAAATAAATAAAGATATAAACTTCACGATGTATAGGCAAACAACATTGACCTGTCCGTTTGACCTTTCTTTTGGAATATTCATATTGAAGGGTCCATTCAATACATATGCAGTGTTAGGATTCGCAGTTAATACATTTATATATTGTTCATGATTCGTGTTCACATCAGGTATTAGAAATATACACTCGTGATCCCTATTTATTGATTAGACTCTTCCACAATGAATATTTAAATCAAAGCTCAAGCGGACAGGTCAATGTTGTTTACCTTTTATACTTTAATTTTGTTGATTCTAAGACATGTTATTTTGACCACATGTCGATTTCGCAATAAATGATTTTAATGTATAACTTATAGCACACATAAAAACAACAAGTCCAGATTTGCCCGTGGAATTGGAATATTATTGAAATGAATGAAAAGACTTTTAATTAGAAATTATGTTTTATTGGGACCCGGTCGGATTAGAAAGAACAAATAGTATCGCTATCGATTTTCAGTTCTCTCTTTTATTTACACAAGTGTCACTCTGACAGTAGTCGTGGGATAAATCTATCGTACAGACCCGTCGAATGTTTAACACGGCGGTCACGAAATGGAGTCCAAGCACGGCTGTCGAGCGTTAGAGATATAGCTAGCTAGTGACATTAAAGCAGGAGAGAGAGAGAGAGAGAGAGAGAGAGAGAGAGAGAGGGGGGGGGGGAATTATTAGTAGTAGTACTATGTTTATTTAAAATACAATTTTCGTGATAAATCTATCGTACAGACATGTCGAAAGCTAAACACGATCGAGATTAATAGAATCTATTATGAGTATCCATCTAGGGTACACCAAGGGGTTGAGTATTTCAGTTAAAGACGAGACTTGCCGAGTCTCTGACAGAAATATTCAGCACTGAGGGTAAGATTTTCTTATCTTTCATGGATAAACTCATGATTGATTCTTTTTCTTTCATTTTGATGACAATTTTTGGTTGTAAGTATGAGTAACGTCGACATCGACGCCATTTTTTAAATCTAAATTTATTATTAAACGTTTTACATAAAATAATATTTCCATCGGATAAAATGTACCTGATTTTGGTTTATACACAATGTATAAACTAGAAAACAAAGTTATTTATTCTAATCTCCCAAAATAAACATCTAAAGAAAATTTCTTATTTTTTGAGACTTGGATGTCTTCCCGCAAGACGACGTCATGTCCGCACGAGTAGGTGAAGATAGAAATTTCTACAATCGTTTCTTTAAACGGAAATCTTTTTCTCCCATACTTCCACGAGTCATTTTACGTGAGAACGTCAACAAAAATTGATTACGTCATTTTCAGCAGGCACGGATGGTGACATGAAAACTGATCATTTGATGCAATTTTTTGTTTGCAAATCATGTTTTATGGTGCAAATGTGTGAGAAAAAGTATCCTACACCAGTAACAGGTGTAAGACAGAGATATCTCAAACTCGGATGAATATTTCAAATGTCCAGAACTCGATAAAGCTCGTTCTGGACAGGAAAATCCTAGCTAGTGAAGAGAGAGAGAGAGAGAGAGAGAGAGCAGCTGCCAAGAGTTAAGTTGAGTTGAGTAATAGTGTTTAACGTCCCAGTCAAGAATATTTCACTTATATCGAGACGTCGCCAGCTATAGGCGAAGGTGCAGAAATTTTGCCTGTGCGTTGCGCTGATGGCATTATACAGCAGGGTTCTTTAGCGTGCCAAGCCCACCGTGACACGGGACCTCGTTTATTTTAAGTTCCCATCCGATATAACCGTGACTTTCATTTCGTAATGCCGAGTGCTTGGCGAAAGAACAGTCACTACCCACTTTCAAGTCTTGGGTCAGACCCGGCCGGGGATCGAACCCACGACCTTCCATATATGCAGCGAGCACTCTACCAACTGAGCTACCGCAGTGGTCGCAGCTGCCAAGATATAGCTGACGAGGGAGGGGCCAGTATGAATTGATGATTCGACAGTGATTCCGATGATTAGACAGGTCTGTACTATATAGAACAAGTATCGGTAAATTGCTATAAACAACCGTGACATGAACTTTTAAACAGCCTTTTTGTACATCAACCAGGGCAAAACCAAATTTACTTACAGTATAGTCCTGTCGAAAATTTAACAGTCAGCTGACGAATCAATGGCATTATGCCGAAACGGCTCATTTCGACCCGTTTTTATATAGTTCGGCTGTATATATATCTCGGCAGCATTTTGGTCACTAGATACAGTACAGACTTGTCGAAAGTCTAACATTCGGCTGAAACGGCTCATCTCGACCCCTCGGCTATATATTTTTAGGCAGAATATCGGCCACTAGCAATCCATACCTCGGCCGCTCGACTCTATTCGTTAGCTCAGTGTTAAACTTTTGACAGGTCTGTATTGTATATTTTTTTAAACAAATGGAGAACCATCAAGAACGAATGTTTGAATATTGACAGAGGATCTAAACGCGATAAAGGTTAGATCGTTTCACAAACATACGTTATAAAAATCACTTTACTCTGATAAGACAGTGATACAAACCAAAATATAGGACAAATCAAGACTAAAATATCGGACTTTCATTTCGTAATACCGAGTGCTTAGCGAGAGAACACGGAGTCACTACTACTTTTAAGTCTTGGGTCAGACCCAGTCGGGGTTCGAACCCACGGACTCCCACTTACGGAGTGACCACTCTACCAACTGAGTTGAGTAACGATGTTTAACGTCCCAGGCAAGAATATTTCACTTCTATCGAGACGTCGCCAGCTATAGGCGAAAGTGCAGAAATTTTGCCTTAGCGTTGCGCTGATGGCATTATACAGAAGGGTTCTTCAACGTGCAATTGCTTATCAAGACACAGGACCTCGTTTATTTTAAGTTCCCATCCGAAAGAACAGTGACTTTCATTTTGTAATACCGAGTACTCGGCGAAAGAACAGTCACGATCTAGTTTTAAATCTTGGGTCAGACCCGGTCGGGGTTCGAACCCACGGACTCTCACTTACGGAGCGAGCACTCTACCAACTGAGCTACCGCAGCGGTTTTGTTATAGCATATATTTAACATCAATATGATTCAACAGTAATAGGTGATTGGTTGATTGATTGACTGATTGATTGATTTTCATGTCCCAGTCAAGGATATTTCACTTATATCGAGACGTTACCTTGCTTGTTTATTCTTTATTTCATTGTAAATTAAATTCTCGGTTCAGTTATTACATACTAACGTCTTCCGTATAGCATAACTATAACATATGTAATAATCTTTTCAATCGGGAAAATCAATTTCATTCAGGATAGGATACCTGTACAGTGTAAGTTATATTCATTGCAGTAAACATACAAATGCATTTTGCGGTCACAAATATATCGGGCACATATTTTCAATCTGTTAGCGTGCATTTATCCGTATAGTTGGCAGAGTGCTGACTTCTGAAGTGGGACGGGTCGTTGGCATTACGAAATGAAAGTTACCATTCTTTCGAAAATAAATTTAGGTCCCGTGTCACCATAGACTTGTAACGGTAAAGAACCCTATCAGTGCAACGCACAGGCAAATTTTCTACACCTTCGCCTATAGCTGGCGACGTCTCGATATAAATGAACTATTCTTGAATGAGAGTTAAAAACCATTACCGAACTGAACTCTCATAGAAATAAAGACGGGATTGAATTAAAAAAAATAATAAATAAATAAATACTGAAATTATGAATTAATAATCTAAGCCGCAGTATGACAAGTGATCCGCGATTAAGAAGTCCCTTTTTACGCAGCGATGCATTTTTAAAACCTTTTAGTTCTAAACATTTTCTGATATGTGCAACAGTGCAGAACATAGACCTACTGAATTTTGAATAAATACATGTATATGAAAAGTGACCCGTGCCGATTCGGGCGTCCCTTTTTCACACAGCGATGCATTTTAAAAAAAACAACTTTTAATTCCAAAAACTCCCTGACGCAGAACGTAGAACTAATAAATATTTTACTTTACAAGCATTACAGCATGACAGATTATTCAAAACCTTACTAACAAACCAAAATGCAAAAAAGAAAAAAGAAAAAAAATTCTGACATGTTAAACAAACTAGAAAGTGGAATTGTCTAATTGATCGTTTTTAGCAAGTTTCCACCTGTGGATTTACAATAAACAGATTTTTATAAAAATCGAACATAAATAATTATTGATGTTTCTTAACAACGGCCAAATATTTATAATTCCAATTTTTAACCTGGAACTTTCTCATAGAAATCAACCGTATGTTTGTATTGGACAAGTGTGATTTAGACAGTACATGCTTGAGATCATTTCAATTCATTTATTATTCATTTCACCGATAATGGACTACTGTGGATCGCATGTGTGTACAATTTATTTATACTATTTATGGAATTTATAGCAGCTTTATATAATTTTTGGAGATAATTATTTTAGTTGTAAAAAAATTATCAAGATAACGACTTTACGATAAAGGATAAGAGTTCAGATAAAAAATCAGGTACGTTCTCTCTCTCTCTCTCTCTCTCTCTCTCTCTCTCTCTCTCTCTCTCTCTCAGTTCATCACAGAAATTGTGGTGCTTTGCTCTCTCTCTCTCTCGCTCTCTCTCTCTCTCTCTCTCTCTCTCTCAGTTCATAACAGAAATTGTGGTGCTTTGCTCTCTCTCTCTCTCTCTCTCTCTCTCTCTCTCTCTCTCACACACACACACACACACACACACACACACACTTCATCAGTTTATCATGAAGATTATATTTTAAAATAAATAAAGTAATCAATAATAATCAATAATAATAATAATAATAATAAATAAATAATTTATTTATTTATCAATTTATCATAAATCCTAAGACATGGTGTCACATATACATATTTTTTTTAATTTTCCGAATGATGAAATAAAAAATTTATGGTTGTCATATTATAATTTTTTGAATATTTCATTCAGAACATTAAACAATTATAATATGACTTTACTACTAATACTTCAATTCAATTTTTTATTATGCCGTGTGTCTTGGGACCCATAGGCTAAAAATAAACATTACAAATACTAATATAATAACAAGATGTTGGAGGATTTTACAAACATCACATACTTTCATATATCAAATAATACAATATTGCATATTATAATATGATATCAAACATGTATAATGACTATT
This sequence comes from Anadara kagoshimensis, assembly GCA_021292105.1. NCBI lineage: Eukaryota > Metazoa > Mollusca > Bivalvia > Arcoida > Arcidae > Anadara > Anadara kagoshimensis. Next base: position 43,977,606 of record CM037863.1, read on the forward strand.
ATTATACCCATAGACTTTGTAGTTAATAATATACATGTGCTAAAACACACACACACACATGTACACACACGCGCGCGCATTACGTCTTTCATTTCGTTTTTGGAAAAGACCAAATATACTGAATTTACATCAATTATTTAACAGTCAAGATTTAGATACATTTATTAATCTCAGTAAATACATAAAAGAAGGTTTATTTCGGACAATACGCATACACTTCTTACTGGAAAATATGGACTTTTTTTTAGTAACCTCTGATGTAAACTTATATAATATACAGCATTATTATGAACACGGTGGAATTATGTATTTATATTTGAAATGCATATTTATTGTAAATATTGTGATGCAGGCATCGGATAAATATACCTCTTGTACCACCTCCGGTGATTTAGAGCGAATAAAGTTTGAATTGAAATGAATTGCCTGTATTACTTGCATATTCTAAAAAGTGAAATCAGTATAAACAGGTAGGGGAAGTATCCCTAACTTCGATCACCCTAGGCAAAACGCACTGCTCACAAAATTCAACGCCAGAAGACGCGTGTTTTAACAATCTTACAGAGGCTTGTAAACATTAAAAAGGGTCATTAAAGCTTTCAAACACCCCTGTGAGTTTGATATTTTACGTAGATCGGGGATTTGTATCACCTGGGTGGGTATTCCTAAATTCGATCACATGGTAACGTAATTTCGATCACACGATTTTATGCTACAGTGCATATAGATATCGTGATAAATTCAGTTGAACTAAAAGTGTGTGTGTGTATGTACATGTGTGTGCGTGGTAAAGTTCAAATATATTCTGGTCCTTTGAATTTTAATTCAAATTTAGTAGAAATATTTCGCTCTCCACATGTCGCATGGTGACTATGGTCCACAGACACTCGTTTACATCAATAAACATTTTATCCCCAGGGCCTGTATTGTATGGCCCTGGGGATAAAATTTTTATTGATGTAAACGAGTGCCTGTGCTATGGTCGCCAGGCGAGACAAAATATATTTCGTTAGCCAGCTACAAATGTACTTGACACCTATACCGAAAAATAAAGTGTCGAACCGAGCATTGATTAATTTATAGGGTTTAACGTCCCAATCATGAATCAAGAATATTTGACTTGTATCAAGACGACATGGGCTGTACAAAACTTTAATGCGGCGATGGCATTGTGCAGTGAAGATTCTTTATCGTTACCTTACAATTCTGCTTATGTTGCTACGTTAGAGGGTGTCTAGTTACTTTTTTATGGTAAAGAGCACGCAAGTGCCACATCAAAGAACTTACCATGAATGACTAGATGAACATCTATAATAAAACCGGAGATGGTAAGGTTTGCAATATTCTTGGTAATTATTCCGCCAAGTTCATTTTTCAGATAACACATCTTTTACTTTATATTTATCATGTCACATCCGCCGTGACATGGGGGTTGGGGTTTTAAGGTCTTAATCCAAACTCGTTACTTTTTTATCCCCTAGCGATTCAATGCGAAAGAACTTCCCATTGTCCTGCGTAGAGCGGAGTGTATCGGGGTCACTTACTTAAGCACTAGCTCCCGCAAAACACTATCTTGGTCACAAATTGATTTTTTAGTTATCTCAATTCAATTTTATTATTTTAAACGATATTCACCTCGAAGTTTAAGTCACGAGTATGTAAGAGAAAACTACATCCAGTTGACAGGATAATGTGTCATTAGAGCATGATGTAGTGAAAATAAGTGAAATAATCTTGACTGGGCATGATGTAGCTATCATATTTGAAAATAAGTGAAATAATCTTGACTGGGCAGGAACGATCAAATTAAACCAATAATTGTAAAGCTCTATCTGTGGTATTTTATCCTTTATTTGCTCCCTCTTTTTATTGCTATTCAGAGTTCTTCAAATCCTTCAAAACTTTATTCTTTCTTGCTTTTTCTAATTTAACTTGTTTGTTTAATTCACGAATACGTTTCCTCTCCTCTTTCTTTGCCTTCATCAGTAACTTTTCCTCTTGCTCTTTCTTCTTCTTTTCAAGTATTTCGTTACTTGTCAATAAACGATGGCCTGTATTCTTTTTGGTTTTCGGTTTTTCACATCCTTCGTTTGTTTTTACTGCAAATATATCTGCAATTTCTTGGTCCCATAACATTTCTGAAGGAGGCAAGTCCCCAGGTGTGTCAGCAAATTTGTCATCAATACATTCCAATGAGAATGGTAAGTCTATTACGCCAGATATACCTCCTGGTATTTCAATATTACATAAAACATCGTTTGTTGGCATGACAATATCATTACTGCCCGAGACAGTAGTAGTTTCACAAGTGGATATACAAACATCTGTATTAATAGCAACCGATGGCAATGTATTTGTATCTTCAAAGGCATACAAATTAGCACCAACACTCCATGGTTCTTCCAACGATGTTTCCGAATGGTTCGGGTTTGTTGCTAGATCCTGGAGGCTAACTTTACGAATTACCCACATTAACGGATGTTCGTTATCTTGAAGAGAACAGTTCACATCATGCGGTTGTGATGGGGAAAATGCAGACTCTGGTATGGCGAGAGGATTCCAGGGAATGATGCCACATGATCTGAATCCAGATATAATGTTTGAAGGAGTAACTGATTTGTTATAGGCTGAAGCAAATAGTGCAGGCCATGACCTCTTGTCGAGCTTATTACTTGGGGTACAAAGATAGTCAGAACATTCCTGGTCGTAGTACTGCTGAAGTGGACCGAACACAGATCTATCTAGTGGATTAAGGTAATGGGTTGTATGCGGTGGGAGACACATTATATGAATATTATTCGCTCTTGCATCCTCCAGTAAGTCGACAGTTTCATGGGAAATGTGACCATCCAATATTAGGAGCTGAGGTCTATGTGATCCACAATAATTTAGAAAGATTTCCCGAAACCACTGTACACCTATGATATTTTCAGTCCAGGCTTTTTGCTGGTATGTCCATCTGGAACCCACTGGACCTTCTGATGTGTTAAACCCATTCAGTGCCTTTGGAGTTTTTCCTCGTACAATAATGAGGGGTGGCAGTCTCTGTCCGGCCCCGTTGGTGGTAACAATGACAGTTACGCTGTCCCTGGAATTGCCCGTCCTTCCTGGTATTGTTCGCGATTTTTTCGACGCAACTACATGAGTAGGTGTATGTTCAAGGGATGATTTTTTCTCGTCCATGTTCCAGATAGCGTATGGTTTATCTTCTAGGTCTAGGTCCTTAAGAACTTGAATAAGATCAACGAAATAGTTTCCAGTCTGGACAGGGTTCATGGCTCTTGCCCTTACTGTTGTCAACTTTTCAGGTCTGCGTATAGTCAATTCTGGATTTCTTCGCTTAAAATTCAGCCACCAGTGTTTTCCAGGTTTCCCATTTTTAAAAGGCGTTCTTATACGCATGGATGTTACTAACTGGCCCACTTTAGTGAGTACCTGGGTTTTAGTCATCCCAACACCCATTTCAGCTGCTTTCATTACTTTTGTGGCTAAAGTCTTCTCAGCATTGTAGGGTAATGCGATTGGTCGTCCTGGAACCGAGCCGGGTTCAGTCCTCCCCCTTATGTAATCGCTTATTGTGGCCTGTGGTACGCCATACACTTTTGATGCTTGTCTTTGGCTCATACCTGACTTGACATCACTTAGTGCCTTCTCAAGTGTCTCGGTGTCGTATTTTTGATATACTTTAGTGGATTTCTTCTTGATTCTATACATCTTCTGAAAACAGATTTAAAAACAAAAGAGTATAATAGCAACATATTCTTTATTTGGTTTTACAAATCGAACATGAAAAATCAGTGCATATACTGTTTTTGTATATATATATATATATATATATATATAGATCGGCACTTCTAAAATTTGTTTGGTGTTTTTACTTCAAAATGAATGCCCATGTTTTTTAAGAGAGATTTTGCAGTTTCTAATTTGCTTTCACTCCCAATTCTACAGCCAACGTTGCATCTTTGCTGTGGTCCCGTTCTTTGAGTTTTAACACATGGTTCCTCTTTAGGCTTTAATAGCCACGGCCCCGATGAGACCCCTGTTTTCATAAGCTGTGACATTACAAATGCGTTATCCCTCTTCAGATAGGCGCAAGTTTTTGAGTTGTCTTTAATCATTATGGCATTAGGATCTTTAGGGTTATCCATTTCCCATTCAAGTTTGTAACCTTGACCAATTACTAACTGCTTTGGACCATGATGGTGCATTCCAACTGCCCACATACTAGGAATTATGAGATGAAACATTCTAAAACGAAACAAAATAAAATAAAATAAAATAAAACAAAATAAAAAAAATTACCGACTTTACAAGTTTACACAGCAGTCCTTTTTCACTAAAGACAAGGTATTTTTAAATCTACGAACAGGACAAAATTCAGGAAAACTGGTGTCGGGGGTACAACCCAAAAAATAAATAAATAAATAAATAAATAAATAAATAAATAAATAAATAAAAATAAATAAATAAATAAATTTGGAAAAGTAAATTACATTTATTAACTTAATTTAAATACTAGTATTTTAATTTATATATAACAGTAAGACTTTTTTAAAAGACCATCTTTATATAAAGACCACCTGCCAGTGTTAAAAATCAAATGCAGCATGCTTATAAAACGAATACTCTTTGTACCCGGATTGGTCTTTAAATAATATAGACTTATAGACTTTATAACTCTCTCTCTCTCTCTATCTCTCTCCTCTCTCTCTCTCTCTCTCTCTCTCTCTATATATATATATATATATATATATATATATATAATTTCTCGGACATTATTTTATTATTTTTCACTTATATATAGACCCCATTCATGCCTTCCTTCCTGCGTTCATTCGTTAATATGTCATTCATTCAATTAATCATTCAGGGTTAGATCTACCCTCCGGGAAATGGGTGATCGAAGTTAGGGGTACATAATATCAATGGGTCCCTAAATTCGATCACTCGTTTTTTGTTTTACCCATATCAATACCGTAATTTCTCATAAAAACATTTATTATTATGCAAATATAAGCTATTTTCTTTCTCTAAAGATCATTATAAAATAAGTAGTAATATAAATTAACAGTTTACAAGCTATAAGACTGCATCGCATACTTACGTGTCACTAGCTTAAATCTGCCGCCGCAAAAACTGCAACGTCACAACTCGATATCAACCAATCAGAAGGCCCGATTCAGGAAAAGGACGCGTGTCTGATTGAGGGCATTCCGTTAAATATAGCACAGGGGGAAAACCCATGGTGAGAGTTTATTCAAAATTCTAAACACAGTTTGTCATCGCCGTGAAATGTAAACCGATCGAAATTAGGAGACTGATCGAACTTAGGAATACCTCCCCTAGTCTGCAACAGTATAGGTAAACAACTTTGACCTGTCCGCTTGACCTTTGATTTAAATATTTATCACGGACCAAGTACATCCATGTATAGAGAGCACAGGTGTTTATTTTGTAGTCTACATAATGTGAACACTTATCATGTACCTTGAGTACATACTTTTAACAGTGAATCCTACTACAACCCATTTATTGGGTGGATCCTTCTATATGAATATTCCTAATGAAAGGTCAAACGGACAGGTCAATGTTGTTTACCTATAATACAACTACTACAAATAATAATAGGTTAACCATACACATATGTTATTTACACATAAAATGACCAAATTATTCTTTATGTTGAACATTTCTATCAAACCGATTTTCATACTTTGTTTTTATCTATGTGTATATGTGTCCGTGGGGGTGTACAAAAATCGATTTTCGTCAATTTTCTACCATTAAATATACCTTTTGTTATATAAATCTTATGAATAAATATTTGTACACAAATGCGTACGTGTGTACTTTAAATCTGACCCGTTTTTACTTCAAAAGTTCACGGTTATTGTTAAAGTGCGTCAAGTTTGACCTGGCCTGGTCGTTTGACCTGTAATTTGAATATTAGATTGGACACAAACGTCCACGGTTATTGTTATAATGCGTCAAGTTTGACCTGGTCGTTTGACCTTTAATTTGAATATTAGATTGAGGTAATAGACTGTGTGATTTAGGCAAGACAGCATGTGTCATTATCATAAACATCTAGTGCTTGGTACTACGTACCATCATCTATTCTTATCTATCAACTTAATATAGCCCCTAAATTATACAATGAATAAGTCTGTTTGAAAATTCAAATTAAATGTAAAACGGCCAGGTCAAATTTGACGCACATAACATGTACAGTACAGGCCTGTCGAAAGTTTAACACAAAGCTAACGAATTAGTGCTGAATAGACAGCCCATCTCGACCCTTTCGTTACCTAGATCTTAACAACTTTTCGTCTGCTATCATCTGCCTCTTTTCGACCATTAGCTATTCATATCTCGACCGCTCGGCTGCTTAGTTTCGACTCATTTTCGTTAGCTAGGTGTTAAACTTTCGACAGGTCTGTACTTTTAGATGAAATGTAAATGTAGTTACCAATTTTCGCTTCTTTCGCGATTGAAACGTTGACGCGAAAAATATGTACAAGGTGTAAAATAATATATTCTCGACGTTATAAACTAAAATTTCAGAAATCTGTGAATATTTGACCTCGCGAAAAGGTCGAAAAGTACAAAACCGCGGAAATTTTAACCCGTTAAATAAAGTACATTTACAGTAATTGCTAGTATTTCATTAAATTTAAAAGTAAACCCTGACAAATTGACATTTTACTCGCTTTGAAATTGACGAAGTTCTGCATTATTGCCTGCTGATAAAATTTAATAATTCAGTTAAATTTCAGTATAACGGGAATAACGTGTAAGGTCGGGGCCTATTTTCAATTATCTGAACTGTAACTTTCTGTTCCATCCGATGCGTTTATGACAGTGAATTACCATTATTTCCATAGAAACTTGAATAAATTTGAATAAATACATATTATATACACACTGTGTATATGATATTTTTATCTAACATTTCCAATTTGGTTATTTAAAATAATAAAAAAAAAGCCAATATACATTATGTGAAAAAATTACATTTTACCACAGAAAACCACTGAATTATGTTATGACATTTGACATGACGTGACGTTGAAATGAGAAAGTGCACGTGCAATTTACCGCCAATGTTGTATCACCACAGTGTGGTGATACAAGATTATGTATCATGGGTGTTCGATAAAACTTGTATTTCGTCAAATCAGATAGAAAAACTAGTCTAATGTTAGATAAAAATTGATATTTTCACTTACGTGTAGGAAATATGTATGCGCACGAACATAATTAAAGGTTATTAGATTTGTAATTCACTGTCAAAGGTGAAACACAAGGGATTGAAATAACCAATTCAAGGACAAGGTGGTCTAATTGTGCAACAGTTTACCATTAAAGCTAAACAATTTAAATTAAAAAATTATGACTTAATCAACAACGAATAGATGTATGCTACAGAAAATATCTTAACCAATCGACCCATTTTTGTTCGTCGCCTTTCGAAGAAAGAGAGGGATATTATTTTCGAGTTTTCGTCCTTCTTTCCATCTTTCGTCGGAAATTTTTGTCTACGCTAATTTTCCAAAACTATGAAGCACTATCTCACGAAACTCGGTATAAAGCATCATAATTGATAGGAGATGCGCAAATAGTTAACCCGAGTTGGTATGCTCGGAGTTAAGGCCCTTTGATCATAAGCGTAAATCACAAAAAAACCCATTGCTGGCCGAGGATCCTAATGCATTAAATTTGCTTGTTCAAATTAAATCAGAATGTTAAATTCCTCGGGGATTTAAGTGTCCATCTTAAAATCTATCTTCAAACAAGGATCTGAAACCACCTCTGAAAATTGATAGTGAACAAACAACCCTAAAATTGGCATTAAAAATCGTTAATGAAGAGTTGACTCATTAAGCTAGATAAACTACTGCGGTAACTCAGTTGATAGAGTGCTCATTCCGTAAGTTGGAAGTCATGGATTCGAACCCCGATCAGGTCTGACCCAAGACTTGAAAGCGGGTAGTGACTAATTTCGCAAAGCACTCGGCATTACGAAATGAAAGTCGCGGTTCTTTCGGATGGGAACTAAAAATAAACGAGGTCCCGTTTCACAATTGGTGTGGCACGATAAAGAACCCTGCTGTATAGTTTCATAAGCGCAATGCACAAACAAAATTTCTGCACCTCCGCCTATAGCTGGCGACGTCTCGAGATAAGTGAAATATTCTTGACTGGGACGTTAAACACCATTACTCAACTCACCTAAACAATATTGTTATGACTAGAATGGACTACCATAAAACATTTTAGAGCCTTTATTGTAAGATCAGTGACATGCCAAAATTGATGCAACTTTTTACTTGACGTCATGAATTACCATCATGAACATAAAACATTTAATCAGTTGTAAAATAAGAAATACTGCAAATACTTACCCCAAACTTTCAATATTTAGTGATATGACCCTTTGATGTAATAACAGCCTTTAAACGATTGGGAATTAAGTGGTAAAGATCTCGAATATAAGGCACCGTTAAGGATGACCAGATTCTCAAGACTTCATGTATCAAATCTTCTCTTGAGTGAATGGTGTCTAATTGTCTCTTTAACCTGATTTTCAGAATGTGCCACACATTTTCAATTATATTAAGATCAGGAGACTGAGATGGCCAATCAAGACAATTTAAGTTGTTTTCAGTTTTCCATGCAGTTGTCCTCAAAGATGCATGACATGGTGCATTGTCATCCTGGAAGATAAATTCTGAATTTCCAAAATGTTAAACTACAACTGGCCATAAATGTTCATCTAGTGTATCAACGTACTTATCACTCACTGAATTGGAGTCAATGTAAATACTCCTGAAAATGTGACACATCCCCAGAACATAGCACTCACTCGAATGTTGCGACCTCGTTGCCCGACACACTCTGGTCGGTATGCTTCATTCTCTCTTCTCCAAACATACAGGCGATTTTCATTTGATATAACCACTTGAGTTTCATCAGAAAATATCACTTTTCTCCAGTAATTGTCAACTGTCATATTTTTCATTAATTTACACCTTACCCTGTGTTTTCTGTTGGTGACTGAGACTGTGAGGGTCTTCCTAACTCGATGTCGTTTATAGCCATAAAAGTGTAGCCTCCTCTGAACTGTCCTGATAGATATTTTCTTTGTTGTTGCTTCATTATAATTATCTGAAATTTCTTTCAAAGTCTGCCTCCTGTTTTTTTCACAGATCGAATTAAAATCCTGTCACCCCTTTCATCAATCACAGACTTCCTCCCTCTGTTTGAACTATTTTCTATACTTTCCCCTTCATTATATTTGTTGATCAGCCTGCTTATTGTAGACTTGTTTACTGCAAACATTTTTGCCAAATTATTTTGTTTTTCTCCATGTAGATACAAATTTATAGCAATTTTTCTCTCCTCTACTGACATTTTCTGTCGTCTGCTCTCCATTGTTTACACCAGTTACAATGAAGAGTATAAGTAAGAAAGACAACTCTTGTTTTGTGTAGGTCAATTACACACCCAAAATTTTGTTCCGGCCAGTCATTTTTATTTTTTCACTTAACTATTAAGAGTTACAGATGAAAATTGCAGAGACATTGCATTTTGATGTCAATAACGTCATGAAAAGTTGCATCAATTTTGGCACGTCACTGTACTCCGAAACACCATGTCTTTCCGTATGCTCGTCTGTCTGTCCTTGAAAAATCGTGTCCGGGCCATATCCCATAATTGATTTGGACGACTGTCATAAAACTGCACATGAATAATCTTCTTGGTTTCAAAGGTGTGTCATGACCTTAGCTTGAACCAAAGTCATATTGGAAAGGTCAAGATTGAGGGGAAACATAAGATCAATTTTACCTGTTTCATAGGGAGGTATTTGGCTCTTGATTATGCTTAGAGTGAGACAATTGTTTAAAATCTCCATGGTCCTGGTAAATAAAGTCGCCTTCTTCACTCATAGTTTAAAATATTCATAAATTTGTTTTCTGTTTCAGAACGATGTTCAACTCAACTTTTTATACGACATTAAAGAAGAAACCAAAGGTCCGATTGTTTGTTATGACCGCAGCGGCTTTCCTTGTTTTATTCTATTTTGCCATTATTGAATCCTCTTTGGACACCGGGTGCTTTAAAAAAACACACCATTTTTTAGGAAAAGGGCAAACGATTATTTATGATGATGTGTTCAAAATTAAAAATGGTTCCAAAAAAATTTTGCTGTGGACAAACTATTTTGGAAGCACTGTTTGGTTAAAATCAATCCGGCAAGTTCTTGATAAATACAACTGTTCCTGTCATGTGACTTTAAATAAGAACGATATTGAAACTGCGGATGCGGTCATTTTCCATTTATTAGATCTTTTTATTTGGACAAAGCCACCAATATTCCGAGCACCACATCAGGTTTGGATACTATACAACATGGAACCAACAATATTTCTTCATAATATTGGCATAAATCTGTCGTCATGGAAACACGTGTTTAATTGGACGATGTCATATCGAACTGATAGCACAATTTATTCCCCGTACGGCAGATACGTGGAATTGTCAGATACAGAGAAAGAAGTGCAAGCGGAAGTGCTTAAATCACGTGATTTGTCACGTGAAAAATATAAATTTGCATTTGCAATGGTGGGTGATTGTTATGATGATTCGGGAAGGCTAAAAGTTTTATTTAATTTACAAAATCACATTTCTTTAGATATATACGGTAGATGTGGAAACCTTTCGTGTTCTCAAAAAAACTATAAAGCCTGCAATGCAAAATTAAGACCGTATATATTTAAAGCAGCATTTGAGAACGGAAACTGCCGAGACTATGTTACGGAAAAATACTGGGATGCGTTACACTTAGAGAATATTCCGATTGTTAACTGGAAAGAGGGTCAAGTTATCCCACATGTTCCTCCACATTCATATATAAACATTTACGATTTTAGAAATATTGAAGAATTAAGTTTATATCTAAAACAAGTTTCTACCAATAAAACCTTATTTAATAGTTATCATGAATGGAGGTCAAAATATAGAACGCAATCAAATATGTGGCTTAGTTACTGTAAATTATGTGAGAAACTTAACGAAGATAAGAGACAATCTCATGTTATTGTTGATCCATTCTCTTGGATTAAAGACGAAACTTGTGACAAGTGGTCGGTAAGTTGACATTTTATTCTTCCAATTTAAACTAAACTTTATTTGATCATTGTGGAAGCGCGTGGCCTAGTGTTTAAGGCATTGGACTCATGATTCGAAGGTCGTGGATTCGATCTCTGGACCGGGCGATGTGTTGTGTCCTTGAGCAAGGCACTTAATTTCACGTTGTTTCAGTTCACTCAGCTGAAAGATAAATGAGTACCAGCAAAATGCTGGGGGTTAACCCTGCGATGGACCGGCGTCCCATTCAGGGGAGAGTCTTGTACTCTCAGTCGCTTAACGCCACCGAAACCGGGATAAGCTCCGGCCTGATGGGCCTAATGGCTCGGGACAGACTTTAACTTTATTTGATCATTGCATTTTCTGACATGGCCACAGTCAACTGTGAATGGTGATCCCGTACTTAATTTCGGTAACCGTTCTGATTTGCTAAAAATGAAAGTACGTAGGGATAATAGATTCAAACAATCAAAAAAAGATTGATTTAGCCAATCAGAACGTTTACCGAAATTCGGTGCGGGATCAGATTTCATAATTGACTGTGGCCATGTCAGAAAGTTCAATGGTCAAATAAAGTTTAGGTCCTATTACACGGTTTAGAAACGACAATGCGGACATTCTGTACATCATTCTTAAGCAGAATACATGTAGAAAAGAATGGTATATGTTGTGTTTTGGAATTCCCAAGCATTATGTCAAAAACAAAGAAAAACCAAGGGGGTCAACATTTTTGATAGCTTGAAGATGAATTACCCTGTGTTATGTTTAGGTATAGAGTGTTATTTTTTTAAATATCAGAAATACTGTGGTTCGAGCACCTATGTTTTTATTTGATTCACTTATTAAAACGGGACCTATTTACGTATGAGAGAGGAAACCAGAACTCTTGGACAGAAAACGACCTACAATTTCGCTTTAATATTCTTATTTACGCCATATCGAGCTCTTTTAGTGATTTGTAATTTTTTAATTTATTAAATTTTAGTCAGTTTTTTTAATTTAGACATTTTAATGGAAATCGGATCTTACAGAATTTTAGTCAGTTTTTTTAATTTAGACATTTTAATGGAAATCGGATCTTACAATCCTTTATAAATAATTTTCAAGATTTTATTTACTTTACAATTAACTTGTTCGACATTAACCCCCCCCCAACCCCCCCCCCCCCTCGCAGTTGTGACATTCAATTAGCACCTTGTTATGAATTAAAGCTTATTTACTATGTTTGTTTGTACACATTCACGTGATTATAGGTAAACAACATTGACCTTTCCGTTTGTCCTTTCATTAGGAATAGTCATATAGGAGATTCCATCCAATGCATGGGTAGCGTTAGGTTTCGCAGTTAATACATATACACATTGCACATAATTAGTGTTCACATCTTATAGACGAAATGTACACGCATGATCCCCATTACTTACATTTACCTGTCCACAATGAATATTTAAATTAAAGGTCAAACGGACAGGTCAATGTTGTTTACCTATAACAAGTCTTTAAAATCGCATAATAATGGTCTAACCAGCCTTAGAAACATCCAAAATGAATAAAATAACAATCATAAACTTAGTTGCCAATACCTTTTTATTGTCTGAAAAAAAACCTTTTTTCTAAATTCCCTGCTAGTTTAAATTTTAAAATCCCCAAAAACTACGATACACTCTAATGCAAAATATTTCCTTAGCTAATTTTCACGCTTGTTACAATCTGAAAATCCTGAAAAACTAACGAATACTCCCTCATGCAAAGTATTCCCTTATCTTAATTTTCTGCTAGATAAAATCTGAAAATCCTGAAAAACTAAGGTAGACTCCCTCATGCAAAGTATTTCCTTAGCTTAATTTTCTGCTAGATAAAATCTGAAAATCCATTAAAACTTAGGTAGACTCCCTCATGCAAAGTATTTCCTTAGCTAAATTCCCTGCTTAATAAAATCTGAAAATCCTTTAAAAACTAAGGTAGACTCCCTCATGCAAAGTATTTCCTTAGCTAAATTCCCTGCTTAATAAAATCTGAAAATCCTTTAAAAACTAAGGTAGACTCCCTCATGCAAAGTATTCCCTTAGCTAAATTTCCTGCTAGATAAAATCTAAAAATCCTTTAAAAACTAAGGTAGACTCCCTCATGCAAAGTTTTCCCTTAGCTTAATTTCATGTTAGATAAAATCTGAAAATCGTGAAAAAACTAAGGTAGACTCCCTCATGCAAAGTATTTCCTTATTTTAATTTTCTGCTAAATAAAATCTGAAAATCCTTTAAAAACTAAGGTAGACTCCCTCATGCAAACTATATCCTTATCTTATCTGAAAATCCTTTAAAAACTAAGGTAGACTCCCTTATGCAAAGTATTCCCTTATCTTAATTTTCTGCTAGATAAAATCTCAAAATCCTTTAAAAACTAAGGTAGACTCCCTCATACAAAGTATTTCCTTAGGTTAAGTTTCTGCTAGTTAAAATCTGAAAATCGTGAAAAACTAAGGTAGACTCCCTTATGCAAAGTATTTCATTAGCTAAATTTCCTGCTAGATAAAATCTAAAAATCCTTTAAAAACTAAGATAGACTCCCTCATGCAAAGTATTTCCTTAGCTATATTTCCTGCTAGATAAAATCTCAAAATCCTTTAAAAACTAAGGTAGACTCCCTCATGCAAAGTATTTTCTTAGCTTAATTTGGTTAAATATATTTTGGTCCTTTGAATATTTTTACAACCCCTTGAAGAAATGTTGATTTCCCAAATTTCGCCCAAGCACTACTGATGAGGAATTATACAAGTATTTATTTTATAATTTGTAGGTTAGTAATTTGTTAAGAAGACATTTTAACTTCTGGGTTCTCCATCTGCAACGGAAGTATAAAATGATTTGAGATCTGAGTTGAACACAGCTGAAGAAATATGTACCCATGTGCAATAAATTCTGAATTCTCCATCTGCAACGGAAGTGCAAAATTATTTGAGATGCGAGTTGAACACAGCTGAAGAAAGATGTTCCCATGTGCAATAAATTCTGGATTCTCCATCTGCAACGGAAGTGCAAATTATTTGAGATGCGAGTTGAACACAGCTGAAGAAAGATATTCCCATGTGCAATAAAACCTTACATATAAGACCACCGAAAAGAATGGAAGGAAAAAAACATCTCGAGGAATTTGGAAAGAACTTTAATAAATTTAATTCATGTTTAAGTAATTTTATTGAAAGAATCCGTCCACTCCCTTTAAAAAGGGTGCAAAAATTGTAACATTCATGATTGAAGCCTTTTGGACTGTAAACTTAGGCCTTGCTATAATTGACGAATCGCCGGCCATGCCCACTATGTTCCGACAAAGGGTCGACATGATTGAATTACACGCAAAAAGAATGAAAACTCAACTTGAATTGTGCGGTTTAATGCCGTCACTGACATTAAAACGTCAATAGTTGCCGTGACATTGCTTTGGTACCGTGATGACGGCCAGTGTCGGAACATTGTGGGCGTGGCCAGCGATACGTCAATTGTGTTTCATCTTTCACCTCTCAACAAATAAGGTAGGTACAGTACAGTCCTGTCGAAAGGTCAACACTAAGACAACTATTAGTGCCAAATCGGTAGCTCATCTCCGTCCCTGGTTAGCCAGTGACTCGGCAGCTGCTAAACCTTCAGTACAGACCTGTCGAAAGGTCAACACTGAATTAAGCGAACAGGACCCAAAGCTCGCCAATCAAGTGACTCAGATATAGATTAGTGACAGAAAGAAGCAAAGAGTAAAAAGCTGTTGAGATATAGAAAACTGGAGGGTCGAGATGAGCTGCCGATTTAGGACTTATTCCTTAGTTTAGTGTTAAACTTTTCGACAGGTCTGTATTGTATCTCTTGGTAGTTTTTTAGTCTCTAGCTATCCATATCTCGGACACTCAGCCGAGCTTCGACTCCTTTTCGTAAACTGAGAGTAAAACGTTTGACATGTATGTACTGTAGTTAAGAAGTTAGGGAGGCAGATAGGGTAGGTAGTTAAGAACGTAGGGTGGGGGTAGATAGTTAAGCATTTATTTTTTGTTTTGTTACTTTAACTTACTATAGCATAATGATTGAGATCCAGTGGAAACGCAAAATTGCTTTCTTGGCCTCACCCTTGTTTAAGTAGTATTTTAAATAAGGTTCCTTGTGCTACAATTGAAGGTTTATATGAAAGTTATACAAAGCTAGCAAAATATATTACATTGCAAAGTACCGTATATTTATTTATTTATTTGCATGTGTTGTTATAATGTTACACATGGAAACTGTAGTAAATTGCAAAATATTATTTATCGGTTGATTAATTAATTAATTTTTTTATTTATTTATTTATTTATTTACATGTGTAGTTATAATGTTCCACAAAGTGGTTTAAAATTTGTATTGTATTTTTCTGTGTATTTATATATTGTATTATTTTGAATTTACATTTGTACATTGTATATGCATTATGAACATAGTGAGCTAGCACCTAAATATGACCCCAAGTGCGTGCTAGTGCTAGGCAGCCAAATATTTATATGCTGCTTGCAAATAAATGGTTGACTCAGGGATATTGCAAGCCTAGGCTTATCAAAGTCCTCAAAAATTTTATGGTTGTCATCACAGTATTGTTGATAAGTACGAGGTATCTGTGTCTAGCATTGCCCTGCATATATTTGACGTCCCATGTTCCTTTCACACAATATTGATTACACACGCGGCGGATGTAGCTACCTTACCCAGGAGGTGCTTACCCTTCCAGGGCACCCGTCCTCACTTTCGTTGGACGTCCACTGTTTAACCGAACTTGTCAGTTCCAAAGCTTTTACTTTGCTTCTGAATTGTGATTCGGAAATGGATTAGTATGTTTGTTTTTCATTATTACTAATAATAGACAATTAAACCTTTATTCAATATGATCTTCAATTTGTTCGAGACATAATTAGTGGTTTTATGAAAATGAAAAACCTAAATTAATACAGGTTAACGACAAAAAATCATGTGTAATTCTTTTGTTGTAATGCTTTTCTTTTTCTATTCGGAACTTTCACATTTGTATATGTTTTAAACTTTTCTCATAAGTTCCGTGTTCCTTTCCTTCTCAATTTTTAAGTTGTATTATTTTAGTACACGCCTGGTCCGCGGTTGGCTATTTTATAATCAGTGGCCACATTGTATATTCATTGCAATGCGTAATACATTGTTATCAAATGAAAAACAAACATACTTATGCATGTCTGAATCACAGTCCAGAAACAAAGTAAAAACTTTGGAACTGACAAGTCATGTTAGACACGTGAACGTCCACCAGGGAAGTGACAAACACAATGACTAAAACTATAGATCTTTTTGCGTCTTATTTTTAATTTTATTTCACATTTTGTGTTCGTTGTAACATCCTTAGTAAATGATATGTTTTATCACAAAACAATGCAAAAGTTACAAATAAATTAGTGTAGCTAGCTTAACAGGAGGATTTTTACCCTTCCGGAGCACCCTGCCTCACTTCCCTGATTGAAGTTCACGTGTCTAACCTAAATTGTCGGTTCCAAAGTTTTTACTTTGCTTCTGGATTGTGATTCGGAAATGGATTAGTATGTTTGTTTTTGATTACCTTACCTTAATTCTCTCAGTGCCAGGAGGCACACAAGGCTTTGACGTCATTCCGCCATGTTGGTCTGTCTAAGGCTACTTGACGTGCCGCATTCCAGGTGTTCCAGCCTGCATCGTTCTTTTCTGTTTCTACCATCCGCCGCCAAGTTGTTTTAGGGCGACCTCTTTTCCTTCTTCCCTCAGGAGTCCACCCAAGTGCAACAACGCAGTCGTCTGTCTTTCCTTTCCTCAGTACATGGCCAATGCAATTCCATCTCTTCCTCCTTACTTCATCACTGACCTTATCCACTTCTGTCATTTCAAGGACTGCTAATTAGTCCTGCAATATTAAAACAAGTATTGTCTTACGTGACTTTGGTAAAATATATTTTAGTCATTCTCAACATCTTATAAATATTTGGATCTCCACAATGTTTGGTCCCACCACTATTGATAAGGAATTTCATTCCGAAATGGCCATCTATTGCTGCAATTGTGCTAATTGGAAATGTTAAATGTTATCAAGTAATGTCCTTCTTGGATAATCGGGTAGTTATCTATGCATATCTTCATTCAATTTTATTTCATTGTTATATTAATGCAATTGCTGTTAGACTACTTTTAGCTACGAATTACTTTTTATTTTTAAATTTTAATAGTTTTACATTTTTTGTACATTTTATATCTTTTATGGACATATATCTTATTATTCTAGAACAATGCAAACAATATAATTTTACTTTATACAATGCAATTGTGCCACTTTGTATTACCTTTAATGTATTTTTGATCAAAGTGATCCTTCACATTTTTATGTATTTTTATCTTATCCTACCATTTTATTTTAGTTTCATTCATCATGATGTTTATTTTATTTATATATATGTGTTTTAAAACAGGACAATGCAAAATTATTCGCAAACTGTGCTCGTTGTTGTTGCCATTGTTTGAACAGATGATTCTGTAAAATTTAAAAGTGGAGACTTGATAATTGAAGTCAAATATTTGTTCAATGTCCTAAAATAGCACGTTGATATTTATTTTTAGATTTTACTTTGCTTTGTGGTTGAACGTAGACCAACTCCCAGTTGTTCAAAGCTTGATTAGTGTAATCAGTGATTAGGACAAATTCAAAACATCAATAAAAATCAACGTACCAGTACCAAATCCCTAGATTTATAACCATGTGCTTCAGTTTGATAGATTTCATTCAATTACGATATTTTTCAACATTAATTTCATAACAGATTTGAAATTATGTATTATTTAAATTTTGACCACCGGTAATCAGTTGATTAAACCAATCAATCTTTGAACAACTCACCCCAGTATTGCTAAGTTTGATTTATCTAATGGGGTTCGCCGCCGTGCCACGTGATCAATACCTCTTAACGTTTGTGCGGAACATTTTGGAAAACGTCAACGTTACAAATTCTCGGAATAACGTCGTTTTTACGGAAAAGCGTCATATTGTGCGATTCCATGTCCATTGGAAACAAGCTTTTCACAGATACGTTAGAAGGTATCACGTGGTACAGCGGCAAACCCCATTCAATCAACATTTTACTTCTAGTTATAGAATTTGTTGTACGGTTAGGTTCTTCCAAATATAGTTGACCAACATACATGGTCACCATTTTGTTTAAAATTGTAAAAATCAGTTGCCGCTTCTCTTCTGGGAGGAATAATACTATCCCATACATGTTCTGATGTAGCTAGCAAAAACAAGATTGTTACTCTGCTTTGTATTTGTGATTTGGTTCATGTTCAACATTTGATTAATTCTGATGTCATAATTATCATCCTTATAGTTTATTCCCTTTGAAATTCAATATATACATGTGTATAGAATTAATTTTACAGCATGCTTCAGTATTTTGTCAAATTTTATTGTGCAGCTATATAATTGATGATGAAATATAAATTATTATTTATATAATGAAAATAAATATATATTTTCAATTTCTTGAGTTGTAATATGTGACATTACGGTGAAAACCATTGTCCTTACCAAACAGATATACACACATGGCAGGTGTAGCTAGCTAACAGGTCCTTACCCGTCAGGATTTTACCCTTTTGGAGCATCCGGTCCCACCTCACTGGTAGAAGTTCACGTGTTTAACAAAATATTTCACTGGTTTTCAAAAGTTTTTTTTATTATGATTTGAAGATTCAGAATTATTATGGTTGACTATTGATACAACAAATTTACATGTCTGTGTGTACTTAATAAAATCAGTTCTATATAGTAGTGATTTACCAGTAATTTTATCCCCCATTTAACTGGAGATGGAAAGCTAGCGGAGTGGAAAATGGTGTTTTTATATCCTTGTCAAGTATCCATCAATGAAATGTCGATGCGGTCTAACTATCACATTGAAAATTCGCGCAGAAAGCCACTGACCTACATTAAGGAAACTAATTACCCACATTTTGTTTTTGTAATTGAAGACATGTTGTGGCCCATATGCAACTGGTTTTCAATTTTGGATTGTGATTTGAACATTTATAATTATTATATCACAACTCAAATGTCTGGGCGTGTACTAGATAAAATCATAAAATTCAATACAGTATACAGTGGATTTTTACCAGTACATGCAGTAACTCAAACCTCAATTTAACTGGAGATGGTAGACTACCAGAGTGGAATTATTGTGTTTTACATCAAGTCTAGTTTCTTTCAGTAAAATGTTTTACACCCTTGTTTAGTTTCCTTTGTTTTAATGTCGATGCAGTCAGATTATGGACATTGGACATTCCCGTAGAAAGTCACTGACCTACAGAAAGTGAACTAATTCCTCACACAGATTTGGTAATGGAAGAAGTGTTATGCCCCTAAGCAAACTACCTGTCGATGGACCTGTTATCAAAACGCTACAGTCACTCATGTCTATAAGTCCACCTAAGGAAACCAGCTGTAAAAGTGGTCTTTATGAGCAGGTGGACTATATACACAGGTTCAAATAATATGAATAAAGTATAAGAATACAATTCTACTGGCCTTCATGAGCAATTGACGTATCGCCGGCCATGCCTATTATGTTCCGACACTGGCCGTTATCACAGTACCAAAGCAGCGTCACGGCAACTAATGACGTTATAATATCAGTGACGTCATTACACAGTACAACTCAGGCCGAGTTTTCATTCTTTTACGTATAAATTAGGCATGCTGACTCTTTGTTGGAACATTGTGGGCGTGGCTGCCGATACGTCAACTGGTTACCTTTAAGGCTGGTTGGACTGTATTTACAATATTTGATTTTCAGAATATCATGTTGTCAGAGAACTTAATGCCACAGTTTACAGAAGAAGCAAAACAAACATTTTAAAACAGTTTTGTTTAACATCTTTTATTAAAATATATTGTGAGACAGGCAAAAACAAACATAATCGTATTCTAATCATATATGTTAGGCGTTTTCAGAAAAAAACGCATATTTAATGACTTTCGGAGTATTAAAAAAATAACATTAATAACATAAAAATATTTATGTTTTAAATCAAAAATACTTTAAGTGTTTTCACAGAAAAACAACATGTAATGGCATTTGTATAAAAATAATATAAAGTTCATAATGTTTATACTTTCCAGTAGCTAGAAAATAGCATAAATCATAGAACGTAAAGAAAATACCTTAATGAATAAAACAATATCAGAAAATTATACAGCATGGCAGAGATTCAAAATTATTATTTGTAACAGAAGGTTCAGAACCTTTTGCCTTTCGTTTTGGAAGGTTCCACATAAAGTTTTGAAAGTTCAATTTCAACAATAGAAGGGCTATATGCAATTATGTTTTCATATAGAAAAAAAATCTGTATTTTCCTGGTAAAATTCGCATGTACATCAGACTTCTACAGTATAAATATCAAGGATTTCAATGTAACATCAATAGGTTCGGGACCCCGGACCTGGGGAATTTTTAGCCTCTGCTTAATTACACACTGAGAACACTTAGAAAAAGCTTCAGAAACAGAAACATTTGTATAATTACGACTGAAGAAGGTTGAAATAGAGGCTAAAATACAGCTAAAAATGCCAAAAATGTACACTTTCAAATAATGAAAAACCTAATAACAAACGTGTTAAAACCGTGACATGTAATACAAACAAAAAACAGATTCATTAGTATTTTAAACCCATTTTGTAAAGGTATTTTGAAGAGAAACACACAATTCAAACAAAAAAGCGAAACAAAACATTCATGAAGAACAAAACTTTTGTAGAATTAAAATTTGTTGTTGAAACACCACTGCTACTTATGATAACATTATCTTTTACTTACTGCATTTTGCTACAAAATAAGTTTAATTTGACTTTATTCATCCGTAGTCAATGATATGTTTCTAGTTTCATTAAATAAAATGCCCTCACGTTCTAGCATAGACTGTAATTGAAAAAGGTCCTCAATATTTACTTTTTTGATTTGTAACATCAATTTTTCCAGTTTGTTTTTCATTCAAAACCCTCTGCAGCCTCCACTTTTATAATGGTTAATCTCACCAAGGCATGTTTGTTCGAGGGGACTGTTTTCCATAATGCACTAGTATCAGTAAAAAGGAAACTACAGGCTAACCTTCTTTAAAGGTCACCGGTTCATATAAGGTCTACTTGCTTTTAAAAGCCATTAAAATTTCTTTCCAATTGCTCTTTATTCCTGTTATTTGAACCTATATATGAGCCACCTGTCCATAAAGGTTCCTTTTACTGGTTCCCTTAGGTGGACTTTATACACAGGTTTGATTCGATTTCTTTCTTTAACTTTGTTAATAGGTTTATTAATAATTATATTAGTAGTCAGAACGTCTTCATGTCTTTCTTTACTAGCTAATACTACGCTATAATAATGTTATATTTATCTGGTAAAACATTAACCTATGTTCACTAATTTAAATAATGAAATTTCTTAATAATGTTGTCACAGCTTCCATTGTCTCTTACGTGCTCTTGCACAATGAAAAACCAGTTCCATATGTCCTCCTAGATAATGAAGTGTGACAACTTTTCTAGTTAAACTCCTTCCGTATTCTAATAACATCTTTACTATCAAGAACTACAATTTTATAGAGAAAATTAACACATTTATATCACTATTAAGCAGGACATTTGTTCAGTAAAGTTTTTGAGCAACTATTATCTCTCCAATACAACAAACTCCTTGCGGCCTCTAGTACTAGCAGACACTTGACTACAAAGACCTACCTTGTTTCCATACAACATGGACCTATTTAGATCACAGTTAATAAAACGAATTACATGTATATATTTTCAAATACAATGCGTTGAAGAACTTGTGCCTCACCAAAACAAATGCAACACAGTCTCTCTGCAACAAAAGCAGTGCTGTTTTGTATTTGTATGTTTTGATTTGACAAATTGTGTACTTTTTGTCTGTCACACATTTTAGTAAAAATAAATATGAGTTCCTGTAGATATTAGTACTTCCTCTACACTACAGAGTAGCTAAGGTTTGCTCAGAGACACTAACCATAATTTGGCTAAAGCTTGCTTCAACACTGACTGCATTTCTCAGAAATAACATTTTGGATCCCACTTCAGAATTAACTACTTTAATCTGGGATTACTTATTTATATACCAGGTGTAAATCACTAACATTTCTTCGATAAAGAAATAATTGAAACAAATGCATACTTCTTTGCCACAAGGTTCTCGTTTTTTTCTCAGAAAAAACAAGATTGTTTCTACAATCAATAATAATCATGATATTATATGTTAATTTATAAAAAACTGAAGTCCTTACAGCCACAAATTACTTTAATATCTCCTCACTACCAGGCACTATCCTCGTATTATATATATTTTTTTAAATATTGGTGGTATGAAGTTGAGTAAGAAGTCTTTCTTTTTTAAACTGGGGCCACTTAAATGGTAGACCCAAGTTTTTAATCACTGACATCTTTTCAGCAATGCAGTACATGTAGCTAGGCAACTTCAATGTCTCTACAATACCAAGTTCTGCTGTTTTATCATTTTATCACAAAATTTAATTGGTACACAGTCGAGTAAGAACGTTTTGTTTTTATTTGAATTATGGCATCTCAATCGGTAGCCCAAGTTTTCAGCCACTGACATTTCTTCAAGTCAGGAAATGAAGTCCTTGAAGCTAGTCAACTTTAACGGATCCTGACCACCAGGCACTACCCTTTTATTGTGAAAAATACAGTTGAATAAGAAATCTTTGTTTTTTATTTGAAATGAGATCACACAAATGGTGGTCTTAGTTTTTTTATCATTGACATCTCTTAAGTAATGAAGTCCTTGCAGCAACAAGCAATTTAAATGCCTCCTCACTACCGGGTGCTACACTTTTGTCTGGATGTAAAAGCACGGCTAACTTTCTGTAGGCTTTGTTCACATCATCCCTGAAAATAAACAAAATCAAAGATACATGATTATAGATTCAACTCTCTAAAAACATTCTAATCCATGTCCAAACCACAATCCCAAAGCAAAGTTAAAGGTTTGATTGAACCTGAAAAATTAGGTGAAACTTGTGAACTTTTACCGGAAAATGAGGCAAAGCACTCCGGAAGGGTAAGTACCCACGGTTTAGCGTGAGATTGAAAGGAACGTGGAAGTATGGGTCGGCAAATATATCCATGGTAATTTTTTATACAGTCCCATACGCAACGTGAGGCCGGATTAATGGAATGAAATATACATGTACAAAGTTGTTTCTACAACCTAGTAAATTCCACTCTGCAATATTCAGACCATCAAAAATTAAAAAAACAGACACCCAAATTTGATTTCACACGTAACAGATGTAGCTAGCTAAACTGGTGGCTGGCCTTGCTGGTGAAAATGTACGTGTTTAACTATATCTGTCTTATTTCAAAGATTTTACTTTTTTGGGATTGTAAGCTGGACATGAACGTGTGAGTTTGTTGTTAATTGTTTTATTTATAAAACTAAGATAACAGCTGTTACACGATAAAGTCGAATAGAGTGAATGTGATTTAAGACCAAGTCGTTATTCTTTCACCTTTATACAGGCAGTAGGTTCAGAACTAGAGGGCTTGTGGAATACCACTGACATTCGTCGCACTTGTATCTGCTTAAGTGGGAATTACATGTTGGCGTTAAGGGAAGCTAGGATGCAACACGGAGGAGATGAAAAAATACTTCAAACCGTGTGATATAAATCAGATATGCGTGATTATTTTGCATTTCCAATGACATTTTCTAGCTTATCACATGACCAATACCTATTTATTTCTTTATCAGAATAACCACATTTTACAAGTAAACAGAAAGATATGCAATTCCGTGTTAAATGGACATAATATTACACATAAATGTTACGGCGTGTCCTTTGATTAACTGGTTAAAAAGATCGTTATCACGTTTGATTACAAAATCCTGATCACTCAAGCTAATACTGGTAAAAGCAAGTTGAAACTTTTTTGATTTTTTTATTCTTATCATCAAATCTTTTACAAATGAATATACTCTTTGGACTATATAAAGGATAGGTCCAAGTTTCTTAATCATTACTTACCTAACATTTCCTTAACTTAAATCTAAAATGTTTGATATACCAATTATTTGTTAATCATTGATATTTTCAGCAATTCAGAGTGTAATTTTGAAGATTATATCAAGCTCATTAAATCTAAATTCCAATTTTGTCTAAAAGCTTTATTTTGAAGTTTTCAAGTTGAGACAGGTCTTATTTAATAATTAATAAATGAAAAGGAAATACTGTGTTTGTCCCCAAAAACCCAACAATATTTAGCAGAATGAAATATGTTCGAAACTTTGTTAGAAAATGTAAAATAATAATTTAGTGTGTCAAATTGTACGTAACTAATTCTATCTTTATTTATACATTATTATATATGGAAGATGAAATAAAAATATGAAAACTAAAACATCTAAAGGAATAGATTATGGGGCAAGGTATTTTATACGCATATATAAATGAGGGCAACGTATGTTTAGTCAACTTCACTTTACCAACAAGTCTCAACGGTAAAAGATATAAAGATCCAATCTATTAGTAGAATAATATCAATTTAAATTTAAAATTATTTTTTTTTCTCTATTCAGGCTCTCTCCTTTTATTTTTAAAGTTATAGGTGTAATAATCTTCCATTCATATTTTTAAATGGTAAAGTTTTTTTTAATCAAGATCTTGGTGCAATAAAATAAAACTGTGCTTTTAATCAAAATGAGTAATGTTAATTTATTATATATATATAATATATATATATATATATATATATATATATATATATATATATTTAATGATCTATTTCCATATATATATATATATGGAAATAGATCATTAAATTACTACAAATAGAAAATCTCAAGTATTTAAAGATCTAGCTTGTGCAAATACTGTAAAGTAATAAAGTTCGTGTGTATTTATTTTCTCCGTATAGGAAATTTAGATATAGTTTAATTTTCGTGTTTTTTAAATAAACCCTATAACACAATATGCACAAAATAATTTTTGCTCGGTATAAATTTTCGCGCAAACCAAACCACCGCGAAATAAGCGAAAATTAGTAAAGCGCGAAAATAAGTACCTTTACGGTAACCAAACACAATCATACTAGTCAATGTTCAAATCGTAACCCCAAAACCAGTTTTCAAGAACTTTGAAAACTGGCAAATTTATTTAAACAAGAAAACCTCAACCAGAGAAGTGAGGTCAGGTGCTTCACAAGGGAAAGCACCTCTTGTTTAAGTTTACATCCAAGATCCAGTTGTTCAAAGCCCATTAGTTTAATCAATGATTAGTAGAAATTATAAAACGATAATTAAAATGTCAATATCATATTGATAATTTTATTACAATTTGTTTTAATTTGACCGGATTTTTATTCATTTTTACATATCAAATTAAGTTTACACCATATCTGAAATTATGCAACATTTAAATTATTACTAATTGATTAAACTAACCAGGCTACAAACAACTGACTCCTGAACCAAGTTGTTTGAAATTTAATCAGTTTAATCAATTAATTAGTCAAAATTTTATTTTTGAATAATTTCAAATATTAGTTAAAATTAATGTTGAAAATGTCAGAAATGAATATAATTTCATCAAATAAGGAACATTGTAACATTTGGTAATACATGTAATATTTTGATTTTTATTGAATTGATTTGATTAAACTAATCTGGCTTTGAACAACTGACTCTTAATTTCAACTAGCTGTGTTTTAGAAGTTATGGGGTATATACTAGTACTTTAGAGGTCACTATATAGATCTCCCATCCTATTAATAACCAATAATCTTTAAATAGAGTGTTCGTGCTACAATTATTTTATTATGTAAATTGATTCTATACAATATGAATTAATTTTTACTATTTTTTTTATGACGTTAATAAACTCAATATTACGTAACAAGAATGAAATACAATATTTTTATTGCGTAGGCATATAAAGTATTTTTATAGAAACTATTGGAAAACAGTCAAAACTCTGACGCATTTTCATGTTACAACAACAAAATGGAGTCAGTAACCTAGGCGACCAGTTTCACAAGCATTTCTTAGCTAAGACTTTCTTTAACTTAACTCTGGCAAATCTGAAATCTGAATAATTTTTGTTAGTTTTCACGAAATTCATGAATTTAAGGTGTCACTTTGAAAATCATTTTGACCTAATACCATCTATATTCTAATTTTGTTAAAACTTTTTAATTTTAGTGTAATAAAAGATTTACAATAAATTGTCAGATTTAGGTTAAGATAAATCTTAGTCAAGGAATGATTGTAAAACCAGGACTAGGCACCCCTATTTTAAACTTCTGGCAAACTTGATACCCTAATAATTTTTGTAACTTTTGAAGACATTCAGGTAAACTTCAAGCTTATAACTTTTGTACTTCTAAAATTAACACTTAATTAATTTCGTAATATTGTATTCTTATTTGTAAAAAAAATATTGCTGTAATCGATTAAGTCCAAAACAGTTAGATTATAGAAGCATATATATGGAGAAATATTATTTATGAAAGAGTAAATAAGAAACCTATCATGCGAGATTAGTTGCTCTGGAAGAGCAGGGGAAGCATTTTCTGTACTGCTAGCAACACCAATTACATGACATAAAATAATGGGAAATATAAAACAGCAATGATGAGCCAAAGCAGTCAGCAGCACTGATGATGTTTTCAATTAAAAAGAAGTTTAATATATGCATAATTAGTTGGGAGAGAACACAATGTGAAAATCAATTGTTTTGGGCAAGTTTTGCGATCAATTCTTTAATAGATTTTCATTGTCTTAAATTAAAAAAAAATTGACAATCTTTTTTTTAATTACGAATAAGCATTCTTGACAAAACTGATAAAAACAAACACATCATTCCATGACAAAATCACAAGTAAAAGCTTTGAAATGGGGCAAGTTAAGCACAACATGCGAACTTCCACCTGGAAAGTGAGGCCTGGTGATCCCGAAGGGTAGGCACCTCCTGTTCAGCTATAGGTAAACCTGCCTCATGTGAAATCAAAATTGAGAATAACGGAGCATGGAACATTGGAATGTCAAATATATCCAGGATAATTTTGGCTACAGAGATATTGCAAAATTTATAAACAACATTTTGATAACCAACATAAAACTTTTTGAGGACTTGCAATACCAGTGAGACTATTTATTTGCTTGCATTAAGTTTCAGCAGTGAAAAGCAGTTTAATATATGCATTGTTAGGGTGGAAGAGATCAAGAGTCGCCAAAACAATTACAGTTCCACAAAGAAAGTAACACATCATTTGTGATTCTGTTACATTTTGTTAGCCAAGATGTGTGCAACTAGTGTCTTCAGAATGTAATGTGAAGAAACTCGTTACCAGGGGCAACAATATGATGTGTATCAGCAATTTCCCATGATGTGTCACATCTATGAAGTCATGTTTTACGCTGTGGCGTATTCTGTCTCCAAGCACCACCACTGTCTTTTAAAACACTTGGCCTGAATTAAAAATATATGAAAACAAATATGACCTATTACATGCCAAACAGGATATTGATGAAATTCTGTATAGAAGCTAACTGCACCTGGACATAATCAGCCCGTCCCAAGTCCAAATAAAGGAAGGTTAGGCATAGAGATAGCATTAACATCCCAGTCCCGTAAAAAGGCCTTGTTAGAGAAACTGCAACTACATGAACAGACAGCAACATGGTTGGGATGAGTATTCTGTAAATATTTTTTTACGACCCTTTGTTCCCTAGTGAATCAAGACACGTGGAGTTAAGTAGGTCAAGCTGTATATATTAGGGCTGTGTTCAAACTTTCTACTAGTCAGCAAGGGAGACCCCCATGATAAGGAAGGTGGCAAAATAATTGGCATCATCTGCACAATTTTGTGTATTCCGTTTATCAATTTAATACTCAATATAAACCTAATGTAACACAGTTGAAGGGCAACAACTCTATTGTAACTTCTTAACATTTAACTTATCAAAAAAGAAAATCTCAAAATTGTGCTTAGAAATCACCATTTTTATCAGTAAAACATATAAAACTTCCATAAAATAAAGGATATCAAATTCTTTAAGAAAATCCTTTTTTTCAAAAACCACAATTTTTTGAAGACCACCAAATGATTATTTAAGCAATGTACTGATAAAATTTGCTATATTCCAGACAAACTGAATACTGTGTTATAGCATCTCATAATTAGTTTACCTGGAATACGAGCAGAGTTAGCTTGTGGAAGGCCATTTATTGGTAAAAAATATATAATTGTCATACATTAAAGCAGGGAAGGGAATCAAATTCTTTAAGAAAATCCTTCTTTCTAAAAACTTTAATTCTTCGAATGCCACAAAATAATTATTTAAGCAAAATGGCCATAGCTGAATTTTGATGACAGAAATTTCAGTAGCCAAATGGACCTTTTAGGCAAAAAAAAAAAAAATACATGTAATTTAAAAAAGTATATCACATAACTCTCCTGTTTATTGATGGAATAAAACGGTGCAATATTTTTCATATTACACAGGTACCCATGTAATATCACTTGATTGTGACGTTATCAATTCTCATGCTTCTGATTGGTTTAAAGTGTGAGAAAATATTCCGACACCATTCATTTACTTCTTTTTTTTTTACAACTTTTACAACATCAGGCCATAATGACTGTATTTGATGTTAGTGATACCGTAAAAGTAGACAGAGAAGGAATTGGTATAGTCAAAGAAAAAATTACCAAAGGGTTTGCTACATTCTATGATGTAATGATATGCGGAACACAACAGTGACATCATTTATGTAGCGGTTGCGCCTAATGACATCATATGAAAAATATGTCAGTCTTATTTGTTTATTTTTAGACGTTTGAAGGCTTACCAATTCTTTGAAAAGTAATTTTGATGGATTCGAAAAATATAACATAATTTGAACTTACATACTGATTTTGTTTTTATTAGTTTAGGTGATTACTTTACTTTTACTATTACTAAATAGAACTATATTCTTACTTGCGCAGTTAATTTGGAGGTGATTTGTCTGACCTAGATAGAAACAGCTGTTTCTATATGGCATCAGATAACATGTACATGTCATTGTGTCTCTGTGATATATTGAATCTTAGACTCGTGAGGGCTTAATATAAAATTTATAAAACTTGTTCAATAAATTTCATATTAAACCCTCACTCATCTAAGATCCTCTATAAAAGTCACAAAATCAAACTTTTAGAAGCCATGCCATCTATTTTAAGCACTAGTTTAAACCTTTGATGACTTTGCTGTTTTTGAATTAACTATGAATTAAGAGGTGTTGCTAGCAGCACATACTTTAAATCTGCAAAAAACTCAACAATTTACAAAGTGAACCGAAAATTAAAAGAAAAATCATTTCAATTTAAAATAATGAGCAAAAACAGGTTTAAAAAGAATGAAGCAATAATCTGATAAACTAATTCCTTAGAAATTGCCTTCCTGAAAAATGGACAGCACTTCACATGGTGCAAGGGAAGCAACTCTTCAAATTTCATATAGAGAACTGGTATAGGCAAACAACATTGACCTTTTCCTTTGACTTTTAATTCAAATTTAAGTATGGACGAGTGCATTTATGTATAGGAAACATAATGTATTGTTTATGCATTAAGTGCAAATCCTATCATTACACATATAATTGGTATATCATCCTATATGAATATTCTAAATAAAATGTCAAGTGGACAGGTCATTGTTGTTTGCCCTTTTAGGTTGTTCACAATCTGAAAGCAAGGTGTTTACACAATCAGACCAGTTTGAATAACACACATATAGGTACTAATAGTGCATAATCATGCCAGCTCATGCTTTGTTTGTTACAGCTATCCTGAAAATATACTAGAAAAACTGTGAGCCACAAGCTCACAAAAAATCCCCCCCCCCCACCATAAAAAAATCCATCGGATCAAATCTTTAAATAGGAGGTGCACATCTACATTATATCACAAAGATTGTGTGAAAGTTTCATGAAAATCCATTGAAGGGTTTAGGAGGAGTTGCCGATAAGAGATAGGTACCCTAAGGTGTAACGGAAGGACAGACCGACACCCCTATCACTATATACCCCCCACTTTTTAAGCAGGGGGTATAATTAGACTTGCTGTTTGTTTTACCATCAGATCTTGAACAACCTGTATTTCCATTAGTGAAAAATAGCCAGACAGGTATAGCTAGCAAAACAGAAAGTGCCTACCGGTCTGAAGCACCTGGTCTCATTTCCCTAGTGGAAGTTCACATGTTTAACTAAATTTGTTAGTTTCAAAGTTTTTTTACTTTGCGTTGGATTGTGATTTGAACATGGATTAGTATGCTTGTTTGTGTGTAATCTCTGCCATTGTGGAAAAAATGAAGAAAGATTAACACCTCTTAAGACGCCTTCCCAAAATGCCTCAGAATATTAAGGATAAGATGACAACAGAAAGTCCCGAATGAAAAATATCGGAAACAGCCAAACTTAACAACACAAAGTATGAGATCAGGAGAAGAAAATGGAAATGGTTTGGACACATACTAAGGAAAGAGGGGACAAATGACTGCAAGACAGCACTAGGGTATCGGATACAGCTAAACTTAACAACATGGGTATGAGATTAGGAGAAGAAAATGTAAGTGGTTTGGACACATACTAAGGAAAGAGGGAACAAATGACTGCAAGACAGCACTAGGGTAGCAACCAGAGGGTAAAAAAAGGGGAAGACCTATTTCCACATGGAAGAGAATAAGGGAAAAGAAAATAGACACTGCTGGATGATCTAGCTGAAACACAGCCCAAGGATCAGCAAAGGACAGGCAAAAATTGAAAGATAGTGTTGTGGCCTTATGTGCCTTCTGAAAAGGAGAGCATGAAGGCTAAAGTAAGGAATCTCTGTCATATTTTACTTAACATAAACATTTTTTTACTTACTTATTAGCTCCCTGTTGTAGACCTAGCCGTTCGTAATCATTCTTCGCTGATTTCAGTTTCTGTATGGCGTCTATCTGGTCTTTAGAATAACCAAGTTGCGTTTGTAATGGGACTTTCTTTCCACCATTTTCTGCTGCTGATACCACTGATTCAAATAGAGCCTACAATAGAATAAAGAACAAAAATTGTAACTGAAAAATATGTACAATGTTGTATCAGGCAAAAGTTTTGTTACAAGTTAACTGTATGATTTGTACTTTGAATTGATCTTAGATCAAAGAATTTTAGAACAGTTTTAATCACAATGTAGCGGGACTGAGCTAGTCATGTTGTATATACATGTAGTAGATAGAACAGAGTGATTTACTGCCAGACTTTCTGGTCCGGATCTTTTAGCCTTGTGGCAGAATGCTTGCTTTTCACCCGGGAGGGTCGGGTTCAATCCTCAGCCGGGGCACTCAGTGAGGAAGTGGTTTTTTCTGGTGTTTCCTCTCTCTTGTTACATTGGTGCCCAACAAAAAACCCATGGAGAGGTTGTGTGTGAGATTTCCAAGGTGGGAAATCTCAAGATAACAGGGGAGGAATGTAGCGGGACTGAGCTAGTCATGTTGTATATACATGTAGTAGATATAACAGTGATTTACTGCCAGACTTTCTGGTCCGGATCTTTTAGCCTTGTGGTAGAATGCTTGCTTTTCACCCGGGAGGGCCGGGTTCAATCCTCAGCCGGGGCACTCGGTGAGGAAGTGGTTTTTTCTGGTGTTTCCTCTCTCTTGTTACATTGGCGCCCAACAAAAAACCCATGGAGAGGTTGTGTGTGAGATTTCGAAGGTGGGAAATCTCAAGATAACAGGGGAGGAATGTAGCAGGACTGAGCTAGTCGTGTTGTATATACATGTAGTAGATATAATAGAGTGATTTACTGCCAGACTTTCTGGTCTGGATCTTTTTGCCTTGTGGTAGAACGCTCGCTTTTCACCCGGGAGGGTCGGGTTCAATCCTCAGCCGGGGCACTCAGTGAGGAAGTGGTTTTTTCTGGTGTTTCCTCTCTCTTGTTACATTGGTGCCCAACAAAAAACCCATGGAGAGGTTGTGTGTGAGATTTCCAAGGTGGGAAATCTCAAGATAACAGGGGAGGAATGTAGTGGGACTGAGCTAGTCATGTTGTATATACATGTAGTAGATAGAACAGTGATTTACTGCCAGACTTTCTGGTCCGGATCTTTTAGCCTTGTGGTAGAATGCTTGCTTTTCACCCGGGAGGGCCGGGTTCAATCCTCAGCCGGGGCACTCGGTGAGGAAGTGGTTTTTTTCTGGTGTTTCCTCTCTCTTGTTACATTGGCGCCCAACAAAAAACCCATGGAGAGGTTGTGTGTGAGATTTCCAAGGTGGGAAATCTCAAGATAACAGGGGAGGAATGTAGCGGGACTGAGCTAGTCGTGTTGTATATACATGTAGTAGATATAATAGAGTGATTTACTGCCAGACTTTCTGGTCAGGATCTTTTTGCCTTGTGGTAGAACGCTCGCTTTTCACCCGGGAGGGCAATGTTCCATTAATTCTCATCCGAGGCACTCGGTGAGGAATTTTTTTTTTTTCTGGTGTTTTCTCCCTCCTGTTACAACATCATGTAAATCTCTTTTGTTTGAATTGTGCTGAATTGAAAGATTAAAATTTCCCAAGACCTATTTTCTCTAATATTTTGGATTTTAATTTTAGCAATTTTTAACTTGCAGACAAAATACACTGAAATTATCACCATGTTAACATTTTCTGTCAAATTGTATTAAATCTACCTGGAACATTTCTGGAATTCCTTCTCCAGTCTGTGCTGATGTTTCAAAGTAATGGAAACCTTTACTATCGGCCCATAATCTTCCTTCTGACTCGTCCACCACTCGTTTTTTATCAATCTATAAAACAAATAAACATTTCAAATTACAGTCAAACCTGTCTATTTGGACCATTTTAGGGAACCAAATACTTGCTAATCCTTTTTTCAGACAAGGAATAAGTTTTGGTAAATTGTGATCAGAAGTTTTACAAATATCAATTGTATGGATTTATTCCTGTATTGTCTTGATTAGAGTTGAGTTGAGTAATGGTGTTTAACATCCCAGTCAAGAATATTTCACTTATATTGAGACATTGCCAGCTATAGGCAAAGTTGCAGAAATTTTGCCTGTGTTTTGTGCTGATGGCATTACAGCAGGGTTCTTTAGCATGCCAGGCCAATCTACAACAAGACCTCATTTATTCTAAGTTCTCATCTGAAAGAACCGTGACTTTCATTTCGTAATGCCAAGTGCTAGGTGAAAGAACAATCACTACCCACTTTCAAGTCTTGGGTCAGACCTGGCCAGGGATTGAAACCACGACCTCCCACTTATGGAGCTAGCACTCTACCAACTGAGTGGTCCATATTGACTTGAAAAAAACATGCTTTAGAAAACTTTGAAATTTTTATCCCATTGTTTATTCCTCACTTTTCTAGGCAGATTAATAGAATCTATCATGTGTATCCATGTAGGATAGGGAAATCTCACCCGAGGGGTTGAATACTAGTATTTCAGTCGGAGACGAAACTTGACAGAAGTCCCTGACAGAAATATTCAACCCCGAGGGTGAGATTTCCCTATCCTACATGGATAAACTCATGATTGATTCTTTTTCTTCCATTTTGATGAGAATATATTGCTTGAAGTATCAGTCACATCGACAACGATGCCATCTTTGTAAATCTAACTTTGTTATTCAACGTTTTACATAAAAATGAATATGACCATCGGGCAGAATGTGTCTGATTTTGGTTTATACAATATGTAAAAACTAGAAAACAAAGACATTTATTCTAATCTCCCAAAATATACATTTGAAACGCAGTGAAAATATCTAAATTTTGGAGACTCGGGTGTCATTTTCCCACAAGACGAAGTCATGTCTCCAAGATATGATGTCATTCAATTGTCCTTTGATTGTGACGTCACTGAAACATGTGAAAGCCACACGCGGAGGTGAAGATAAGCAATTGGAGGTGAAGATAGAAATTTCTTCCATCGTTTCTTCAAGTGGAAATCTCTATCTTAAACATAGGAAGATGGAAGAAAAAAAGATCCTAATCATCACTTTCATAATCATGATGATAAGAAGCCATTTTAAACAAATATACAACACTGGTTCCCTGTCTTGCACTCTTGGACAGTATCAACACACTGCACTTTGCTCAAATTGGCAATTGGCAATAGTAAGATCATTATTCTAAATTCAAAGTTGTACAACTTCTGCCAAAATCGTAAGG
The DNA here is from genome assembly GCA_021292105.1 of Anadara kagoshimensis. NCBI lineage: Eukaryota > Metazoa > Mollusca > Bivalvia > Arcoida > Arcidae > Anadara > Anadara kagoshimensis. The sequence goes on from CM037863.1 coordinate 44,012,046, forward strand.
GTAGGCAAGTATGGGAACCAGTAAAACTGTCAAATTACAGTCAAACCTGTCTATTTGGACCATTTTAGGGAACCAAATACTTGCTTATCCTTTTTTCAGACAAGGAATAAGTTTTGGTAAATTGTGATCAGAAGTTTTACAAATATCAATTGTATGGATTTATTCCTGTATTGTCTTGATTAGAGTTGAGTTGAGTAATGGTGTTTAACATCCCAGTCAAGAATATTTCACTTATATTGAGACATTGCCAGCTATAGGCAAAGTTGCAGAAATTTTGCCTGTGTTTTGTGCTGATGGCATTATACAGCAGGGTTCTTTAGCATGCCAGGCCAATCTACAACAAGACCTCATTTATTCTAAGTTCCCATCTGAAAGAACCGTGACTTTCATTTCGTAATGCCAAGTGCTAGGTGAAAGAACAATCACTACCCACTTTCAAGTCTTGGGTCAGACCTGGCCAGGGATTGAAACCACGACCTCCCACTTATGGAGCTAGCACTCTACCAACTGAGTGGTCCATATTGACTTGAAAAAAACATGCTTTAGAAAACTTTGAAATTTTTATCCCATTGTTTATTCCTCACTTTTCTAGGCAGATTAATAGAATCTATCATGAGTATCCATGTAGGATAGGGAAATCTCACCCGAGGGGTTGAATACTAGTATTTCAGTCGGAGACGAAACTTGACAGAAGTCCCTGACAGAAATATTCAACCCCGAGGGTGAGATTTCCCTATCCTACATGGATAAACTCATGATTGATTCTTTTTCTTCCATTTTGATGAGAATATATTGCTTGAAGTATCAGTCACATCGACAACGATGCCATCTTTGTAAATCTAACTTTGTTATTCAACGTTTTACATAAAAATGAATATGACCATCGGGCAGAATGTGTCTGATTTTGGTTTATACAATATGTAAAAACTAGAAAACAAAGACATTTATTCTAATCTCCAAAATATACATTTGAAACGCAGTGAAAATATCTAAATTTTGGAGACTCGGGTGTCATTTTCCCACAAGACGAAGTCATGTCTCCACGATATGATGTCATTCAATTGTCCTTTGATTGTGACGTCACTGAAACATGTGAAAGCCACACGCGGAGGTGAAGATAAGCAATTGGAGGTGAAGATAGAAATTTCTTCCATCGTTTCTTCAAGTGGAAATCTCTATCTTAAACATAGGAAGATGGAAGAAAAAAAGATCCTAATCATCACTTTCATAATCATGATGATAAGAAGCCATTTTAAACAAATATACAACACTGGTTCCCTGTCTTGCACTCTTGGACAGTATCAACACACTGCACTTTGCTCAAATTGGCAATTGGCAATAGTAAGATCATTATTCTAAATTCAAAGTTGTACAACTTCTGCCAAAATCGTAAGGGTAGGCAAGTATGGGAACCAGTAAAACTGACTTTTATCAGCAGGATGACATGAAAAATTATAATTTTAAACTGATGTTGCAACACTAGAACATATTTAAATCTCTAATGAGATACATTTGGTGGGAAACAGTATCAGGGCCGCATCGTGTGTGCAGGACAGTGAATTACCACACACTGTTCACATTTCTATGTTAATTACGTCACTGATAACACCATTTATGTCACTATGTCTTTGGTTTTTCGGGAAGCATATTTCTTGAAAGTTCATGCGTAAACAGTAAAAATTTATTTAGATCTTATAATTTAAGATTAAAATAATAAGATCTACATACATCTTTTGATTGGTTTTATCAGTGATGTAATCAACAATGAAATGTGAACAGTCTGTGGCAATTCACTGCCCCGCAGACACGAAGCGGTCCTGATACTGTTTCCCGCCATATGTATCTCATTGTATAGTAAAACCTATCTATAAAGGCCACCTAAGGGAACCAGTAAAAGTGGCCTTTATGGGCAGGTGGTTTTTAATATACAGGTTCAAATAATATGAATAAAGAACAATTGGGAACAATTTTACTGGTCTTTATAAGCAGGTGGCCTCTATACAGAGGTGGCCTTTTAGGCAGGTTGGACTGTAATCTCTCTCTCTCTCTCTCTCGTTAAATTTAAAAGAACAAAATATTTACTTTATTGGCACAAACACAAACAACGACATTATCACTTTCTGTCTGGTTTCCAATCTCATTCTGCATCTCCAGTAACCAGGCGTCTAACGACTCAAAACTGTTTCTGTTACTGACGTCATACGTAAGTACAGCACCCTGAGTATCTTTATAAAATTCATTTCTGACCTAAAACATAGATGTAAATACAACATTCACTTGAGCAGTGTCAGTGATTATGTTAAAAACTACCTTTTGCCTTTTACATTGGGAAAATTTCAAGTTCTGAAAAACAGCAAACCGCATTATAACATGCTTGCAAAAGCATAAGAGCCTCATTGTAAAGGTAAAAATGTTATATTGTGACAATTTCCAACATTTTGTGGGTAAGGACAACTAAATTTAATTTGCTAGTATATCACAGTTGTTTTGGGAATTTAAGTGATCAAATTAGGAAAATTTAGTCATTTTCTCTAGGAGAAACTACCTTTATTGGGTACTAATTTTAGGCAAAAAAAATCATTGAGTGTCTTGAGAGACAAAAACACCCATCCCCAATATTCATTGAATTGAATTGAATTGAATTTAATAAATTAATTCATTTGATTTTATTTGATTTGATTTGATTGAATTGGGTTTTATGTCCCAGTCAAGAATATTTCACTTATATCAAGACATCACCAGCTATAGGTGAAGTAGTAGAAATTTTAACATTAGCAGTGCACTCAGGGCAATGTGCAGGGAGGGTTCTTTAAAGTGACACAGGATATTGATTTTTAAGGTCTCTTCCGAAAGACCCCATGACTTTATTTCTATATATTTGCTGATTGCTTGGCAAAAGAACAGTCAATATCTCTTTTTAAGTCTTGATCAGACTCAAGCCGGTGTTTAAACCTATGAGCTGTCATTGTGGTTCCAAACCTGAAAAAAGGCAGAGCAGCAAAATAGAACTGTATAGACAGGTGTCCTTTATCATGTTTATAGGTAAATATTTACTAAAAACTTTAGATAAGTGTCAACTAAGCAATATTCTAGAAAGAGAAATGGTTGGTATATCAGTAATGTACAGATATTCAGTACAGTATCATTAAGCCTTGATTCATTGTCACTATTTGTTCAATCAAATTTAGCATTATAAAGAGGTTTGCAGGGGTTCAAAATTATGTTTTGTAATGGCAGGTCCAGAACCTTATGCCTTTATTTTTGGCAGGTCCCACACAAAGTCATGAAATTCCAATATTAACACTGGAAGACCTATGTGCAATTATGGTATAGAAAAGAAGTAATGTTCTGGTAAAAATGGCAGGTCCATCTGGCTTTTACAATTTAAATATCAATGGTCCCAAGGTAAAATCAATAGGTCCCAGACCTCGGACCCAGGGAATTTTGAACCCCTGGGTTTGTCATTAAATCGGTTATCTTTGAACTTCAAAACACTGTGGCTATAGATACTGGTGGGTATTATACAAGGTTTTAATGTGGCTATGAGTGAGGTGGCATTGAGTTATCAAGGGTTATTATAACAAGGTATTGAGGGCTTGAAAATTCCCTGGGTGAGGTGCGGGACATACTGATTTTACATTGGGACCTGTAAAAGTCTGATAGGCCTGCCATTCCAGGCTGATATTACTTTCTCTTTATTCTAACCTAAATTCAAATGGACCTTTCATTGATGATAGTGGCATAAAGTCCTGGACCATCCCTAACAAAATACAGTATTGAACCCCGAGTTTTCCTGTATTTCAATTTTCTATTTGAAAAAATCTACCTCATAAAATATAGGATGTCCTGCCATGTCAAATATGTTGACCTTTATATCCTTGTCTTTAATTACAACCCTAAAAATAGAATAAAACAAAGTTACAGCTAAATTGGGAATTTTCAAATTGACACAATTGGGAAATTTATCAACATTTAAACGCTAAATATGGCTCTCATCAATAGGTGACACTTAGCTCTGAGAAGGAAACAGACACAATAGCATTCCAGGAAATTAAATGAGGAGAAAAGCCAAACTGGATTTTGAATTTTTGTTTTTCTCAAATGTTTTTCTCAAATTAGGATATGATTAATTTTTGCATTGGAAATGCCTTGCAATTTCAGCAGTAAACATAGGGCAGGGATTTATCAAGGGCCTATTTAGGGCCGAAATTCGGCCCCATTCCCAATGGAAAAACATTGATTTTTTCCCAAAATGGGCTGAGAAAATTCCCAATTAGAAAATTGTACCAGATACATAGCTAAAGTCTGGTCATAAATGTGGCTGCTTTTCTCAATCTTCAATCAACTCAATACACTAAAAGCATTAGATTTAATCATTAATGGCACAAAAATGATGTCAAAGTTTTCCCAAAATGAGCAAAATGTTGATAGTTTTTCCCAATTTTTAGTTTAGGGCCTTTTCCCAAAAGACCCCGATAAATCCCTGTAGGGTATACTAAGGAAAAGCTCGCATGAATATAAAGACCACCCATGGAATCTAAGGAATATGGTCTTTATACACATGGAGTCTTTATATACAGGTAATTTCTTGTTAAATATGAAGCAATGATCACTTAATTCCTTTATCCACACACACACACACACACACACACACACACACTATTGACAGGAATCATAAACAAGAGGCCCATGGGCCTTAACGCTCACCTGAGGAAGAGTACATATCTTATGCAAAGGTTCAACGGTCAATGACATTAATAAAAGAGAATATCAAAATTTTTCAGCAGTAAGGGCCAATAATATGCAAGTATTTTTGGTTGATTGGTTGGTTGAATGTTGCTTAACGTCGCATCAGCAATTTTTCAGCTATTCGCGACGAGAACTATTTAATTAATCTCTATGGATTAATCTATGAACAATTTTTGTGTATGCATGTGAAGTGCGAGTGTGTTGTATGGTCTGCCTTGTACTAGCGCGCACTCAGGGCGACTTTACCGTGCTAGCTCACAGAGTCAGTACATCGCAGACAAGCGTACCACTCCCCCAGCCCATTATACTGATACCAGGTGAATCAGTAAAGGCCAACGGTAAGGAAAATTCACTTTCCCACATGTGGTCCGAGCGGGACTCGAACTCACAGCGGTGAGAGACCCTGGATTTGAAGACTGACGTCTTATCCATTAGGCCACCGCGCCCTCTCAAGTATTTTTGCAAATTAATTATAATAATTATTATATAAGTATGCTATATATAACATATTTAAAGTCTAGCTACAATATATTATTTATAAACAGCTAAAACATCTGTATATTAAAATGTGCATTAGGCCAATACCTACAATATTGCAATATACATACCTATACAAAGAGTTTATAGTTTTTAAGATAATTAACCATTTAAGTATTCGTTTGCATCTATGACCTTGACCTTTGAACCTATGAACTTCATTCATATATCAAAATGATTGTTGTGCAAATGCCTACAATATTCCAATATGCATGCCTATAAAAAAAGTTTATAGTTTTTCAGATAATTAACCATTTAAATATTCATTCGCAGCTATGACCTTGACCTTTGAACCTATGACCTTCATTCATATATCAAAATGATCGTTAGGCCAATACCTACAATATTCCAATATACATGCCTATACAAGAAGTTTATAGTTTTTGAGATAATTAACCATTTAAGTATTCGTTTGCATCTATAACCTTGACCTTTGAACCTATGCCCTTCATTCATATATCAAAATGATCGTTAGGCCAATACCTACAATATTCCAATATACATGCCTATACAAAAAGTTTATAGTTTTTTAGATAATTAACCATTTAAGTATTCGTTTGCATCTATGACCTTGACCTTTGAACCTATGACCTTCATTCATATATCAAAATGATCATTGTGCAAATGCCTACAATATACTAATATACATGCCTATACAAAAAGTTTATAGTTTTTGAGATAATTAACCATTTAAATATTCATTCGCAGCTATGACCTTGACCTTTGAACCTATGACCTTCATTCATATCAAAATGATCGTGAGGCCAATACCTACAATATTCCAATATACATGCCTATACAAAAAGTTTATAGTTTTCAAGATATATTGACAAATACATTAATTTTAGCGATTTTCCCCTTAAGTACCTTGCCATTTCCCTATTTTGGCCTCTACAGTTACGATTTGTGCAAATCTGAAACTAGGTGCCCTAAGTATGTTTCACATGAAATATCTAAGCTATATCTCTTGTAAGTTCAGAGGAGATGATTTTTAAAGATTTTCACAATTTCCCCCTTTATGGGGCCCCAAGGGGACATAATCCTTTCATTTGTGCAAATCTGAAAGGCCTTCACCTAGGCATCATAATCACTGAGTTTCATCAAATTTGGCTTGGTAGTTTCAGAGGAGATGATTAAAATGTACAAAGTTAACGCACGACGCACGACAGACGACGGACGGGGAACCATTGCAATAGCTCATCTGAGCTTTCAGCTCAGGTGAGCTAAAAACATGTTCGTTTCCCTCTCAATTTTCTTTACACATGACGGATATAGCTAGCCCAGTAGCTGGCTAAACAAGAAATGCTTACCCTTCAGGAGCACCCTGCTAACTTCCCTGGTGGAAGTTCACATTTTGAATCTAATTTGTCAGTTTCAAAGCTTTTACTTTGCTTTTCAATAATGAATTTGGGCATGTTTGTTGTTGATATGTATGCTTGAGAGCAAGCATTCACAAAAACAATTGGTGAATATTTTTGGGCAGTTAGCTATGAGCATTACTATATAATTTCAATGAAACATGGCTCAAAGTGATTTTTTATTTTAGGAGCCAGCCTGGCTCCTTATATAACAAAGTTAGGTGCAAATTGAAACTTTTAGGTGCCAATTGAGACTTTTAGGCACCAGGAATAAAATTATGTGATTTTATCTTAAAAATAATCTAAAACCATGTTGTATCCTTTATAATATCAAACATTTATTATCAATCATGTTTTTTTCCAGAAATATCCAGTACTTACTTTGTTACTCCATAGTCAATACCAATAGTAGCTAAATACTTGTGTACAAATCTTTTTTCACAGTACCTCTTGATTATACAACTCTAAAAAATAATTTAAAAACATATTTATTGCCAAACAGAGCCAACTTTTGATTACAACAAGCAAACTGGATGAACTAAAGAGTACCTGTAACAAATTTGTTATGTGACTGTGGAAGAAACTTGAGTGTCTGGAGAAAACCACCAACCCTTATCAAGCAAACTGATAAACTTTCTCACACTAGGATCTGCCCACGTGAGATTCTAACTTAAGAGGTAAGACCATGCTTATTAATTTGCAGTTCTTCACATCCACCCACCTCTAATATTAAAAAAATCAGTTTCAAATCATTTCCAACTCTCAAAAATTTCTGGTTAAATACCATATATATATCCCCAATTTTGTCAATTTTTCATTTCCATGATAACTAATTTTTCAACATCACCAGTACACTTGAAATGTACTGAGATATAATTAAGACCAATAACTTACACATTTAAAAATGGTTCAATCGTCTGTTTGTGGTTGGCAAAAATGTGCCACTTGTCATAGGTTAAATAGAGTGAGAGGTTCAAGGTTTGATCTCCAATCAGAACCTGCATTTTTTTCTCCTACCTGTTACAGTTTGGTGACCAGTATACCCCTCAGAAGTGTTGGAATGACAATTGCAAGCCATATAAAGTCAACCCAAAGAACTTACAGGAGATTTTGCACGTGGGACCATGGGAAAGTCCGAAACTCAGGATAACAGCAGAGGAATGTAGCTGTCTGAGTAGCTCAGTTTGTGGATTTATTGATTGATTGAACGGTGTTTTATGTTCCAGTTAAGAATATTTCACTTATATTAAGACATCACCAGCTGCAGATGGCAGAAATTTGACCTTTGTAATGCTTTTACCAAATGGTGGCCACATTTAACAGACTGAAACTCTGATCAATGTGCAGGGAATGCCTTTATCATGCATGCTGGTCGTGACACGGGTATCTTTGCAGGGGTATGAGTCTTGAGACCTCCCCCCATACAAAGCCAGCATTCTACCAACTGGGATACCATGGAGGTGTTTAGTCGGAAGAGAAAGCGCCTGTAGTGTGGGAGGTCCCAGGTTAGATTCTCAGTTCAACCCTACATTTATCTCCTTACTTTTACGAAACTTTTTATAACATGAATTACCTTTCCGCTCTCTGCATTCCCCATACTAATTATCTTGATTCTTAATGCCCTCTTCATGTTCTTAGTAAACTTTTTATCCATATAATGTGATCAGTGGTGACTTAAATAACAGTAACTTAACTGAAACTGAAATCCTATGACATTTGAAAATACGACAAGCAAACCAAAAACAGAATCGAATAATCATAAACTGGGCTTCATTTTTGACGGTTTTCCCTCAACACGTGTTCACATTTTTAAGGGACTACAAAAACATGTCCTGTTCTTTTGCCCATCAATAATCATGTATTATTATGGATAAAATCACTCCTGGTCACATTATTAAGCGATAAAACAGCGTTATCGTCTGTATTTTGAAAACCCGGTGTGTAAAAAGCGTCTTTGACAACTGCAGCGGAAGTTGTGAGAAATAAAAATTCTTTCGAATTTCATTGGTTGAAAATAAATTTGAAGGGCAGATAATTAAGTTTCTTTTTGAATTAGTTCCCTTTAGACGTTTATTAGTCTATTTTCACATAGAATTGGTTCAAAAAAGAAAGAAAGAAAGAAAAGAAAAAAATTAAAAGAGAACAGAATGAATAAATAAAATAAGAAAGGGCAAAGAAAAGAAAAAAATAAAAGAAAAAGTCCGGGGCAAAATGTAACCGTTAAATAATGACTGTCTTAAATACTATTACATGCAGTTATAAAATTCTGAATATAAAATACATGTGTCATGTGCTACTTTTGAATTTGTATAAATAATGCATGTATATTTAAATTTTCCTGTCACAGATTATATTAAATAATTGGATTGCCTTATTAATTTTGAAGATGGCCGAAATAGAATTATAGAATTACCGGATCAGTCCTTGTCTATGAAAATATTTTTTGTTTTATGTGATGCATATAGTGTATACAATTCATAAAAAATATATGTTTATAACTTGAAACAAGGACCGATCTGGCGGAGATTCGGTAATTACAGACCGATCCGATAATTCTCTGATTCTAGGACCGGATAAAGATATCCTGAAGGAAGATAGGTAAAGTTAGCTACTAGTAACTGGCTACTAGTAGCTGGCTACTTGTAGAAGAAAGTTAGCTACTAGTAGCCAGTTACTTGTGGAAGAAAAGTTAGCTACTAGTAGCCAGTTACTTGTTAGAAAAGCAGTTGATTACTTTAAAAAAAATATCATCTATTTACTACACATAACTACCTAACTTCCGCAAAACTACGAACAATTTCTTGTACCACGAATGTAGTCCCGATATTTTTGAATGTAAATAACATTCCAGACGACTAGCTGGGTATTTATTTTTAAGATATTCAAAATTTAAATATATCATGATGAAGTATATTCAATTCTGCATCCTTTGATACCAAATATTCAAACATTCAAGATTCAATACGCTCAAATACGCTTCCACAAAGGAGGGGGGGGGGTGTATGGTATGGGTAGGTTTTAATGCAATTTCTATCATTTTTCACATTCAGGACGAGTATCTGGGTATTTATTTTTAAGATATTCAAAATTCAAGCATATCATGACAATCTATATTTAATTCTGCATCCATTGATACCAAATATTCTAACATTCAAGCTTCAATACGCACAGACACGCTTCTACAAACGGGACGGGGGATGCAAAAACGGGTAGGTTCAAGTGTAATTTCCATGATTTTTCACATTCAGGACGAGTAGCTGGGTATTTATTTTTAAGATATTCAAAATTTAAATATATCATGATGAAGTATATTCAATTCTGCATCCATTGATACCAAATATTCAAACATTCAAGATTCAATACGCTCAAATACGCTTCCACAAAGGAGGGGGGGGGAGTGTATGGTATGGGTAGGTTTTAATGCAATTTCTATCATTTTTCACATTCAGGACGAGTATCTGGGTATTTATTTTTAAGATATTCAAAATTCAAGCATATCATGACAATCAATATTTAATTCTGCATCCATTGATACCAAATATTCTAACATTCAAGCTTCAATACGCACAGACACGCTTCCACAAACGGGAGGAGGGGATGCAAAAACGGGTAGGTTCAAGTGTAATTTCCATGATTTTTCACATTCAGGACGACTAGCTGGGTATTTATTTTTAAGATATTTAAAATTCAAGCATATCATGATGAAGTATATTCAATTCTGCATCCATTGATACCAAATATTCAAACATTCAAGCTTCAATACGCTCAAATACGCTTCCACAAAGGAGGGGGGAGTGTACGGGTAGGTTCTAATGCAATTTACATGGTTTTTCACATTCAGGACGAGTAGCTGGGTATTTATTTTTAAGATATTTAAAATTCAAGCATATCATGATGAAGTATATTCAATTCTGCATCCATTGATACCAAATATTCAAACATTCAAGCTTCAATACGCTCAAATACGCTTCCACAAAGGAGGGGGGAGTGTACGGGTAGGTTCTAATGCAATTTACATGGTTTTTCACATTCAGGACGAGTAGCTGGGTATTTATTTTTAAGATATTTAAAATTCAAGCATATCATGATGAAGTATATTCAATTCTGCATCCATTGATACCAAATAATCAAACATTCAAGCTTCAATACGCACAGATACGCTTCCACAAACGGAGGAGGGGATGCAAAAACGGGTAGGTTCAAGTGTAATTTCCATGATTTTTCACATTCAGGACGAGTAGCTGGGTATTTATATTTAAGATATTCAAAATTCAAGCATATCATGATGAAGTATATTCAATTCTGCATCCATTGATACCAAATATTCAAACATTCAAGCTTCAATACGCTCAAATACGCTTCCACAAAGGAGGGGGGGGGTGTACGGGTAGGTTCTAATGCAATTTACATGGTTTTTCACATTCAGGACGAGTAGCTGGGTATTTATTTAAGATATTTAAAATTCAAGCATATCATGATGAAGTATATTCAATTCTGCATCCATTGATACCAAATAATCAAACATTCAAGCTTCAATACGCTCAAATACGCTTCCACAAAGGAGGGGGGGGGAGTGTACGGGTAGGTTCTAATGCAATTTACATGGTTTTTCACATTCAGGACGAGTAGCTGGGTATTTATTTTTAAGATATTTAAAATTCAAGCATATCATGATGAAGTATATTCAATTCTGCATCCATTGATACCAAATAATCAAACATTCAAGCTTCAATACGCACAGATACGCTTCCACAAACGGGAGGAGGGGATGCAAAAACGGGTAGGTTCAAGTGTAATTTCCATGATCTTTCACATTCAGGACGAGTAGCTGGGTATTTATATTTATTTCGTCCTGAATGTGAAAAACCATGTAAATTGCATTAGAACCTACCCGTACACTCCCCCCCCTCCTTTGTGGAAGCGTATTTGAGCGTATTGAAGCTTGAATGTTTGAATATTTGGTATCAATGGATGCAGAATTGAATATACTTCATCATGATATGCTTGAATTTTAAATATCTTAAATATAAATACCCAGCTACTCGTCCTGAATGTGAAAAACATGGAAATTGCACTTGAACCTACCCGTACATCCCCTCCTCCTTTGTGGAAGCGTATTTGCGTATTGAAGCTTGAATGTTTGAATATTTGGTATCAATGGATGCAGAATTGAATATACTTCATCATGATATGCTTGAATTTTGAATATCTTAAAAATAAATACCCAGCTACTCGTCCTGAATGTGAAAAATGATAAATTGCATTAAACCTACCCATACCACACTCCCCCCCTCCTTTGTGGAAGCGTATTTGAGCGTATTGAAGCTTGAATGTTTGAATATTTGGTATCAATGGATGCAGAATTGAATATACTTCATCATGATATGCTTGAATTTTGAATATCTTAAAAATAAATACCCAGCTACTCGTCCTGAATGTGAAAAACATGTAAATTGCATTGAACCTACCCGTACACTCCCCCTCCTTTGTGGAAGCGTATTTGAGCGTATTGAAGCTTGAATGTTTGAATATTTGGTATCAATGGATGCAGAATTGAATATACTTCATCATGATATGCTTGAATTTTAATATCTTAAAAATAAATACCCAGCTACTCGTCCTGAATGTGAAAAACCATGTAAATTGCATTAGAACCCACTCCCCCCTCCTTTGTGGAAGCGTATTTGAGCGTATTGAAGCTTGAATGTTTGAATATTTGGTATCAATGGATGCAGAATTGAATATACTTCATCATGATATGCTTGAATTTTGAATATCTTAAAATAAATACCCAGCTACTCGTCCTGAATGTGAAAAATCATGAAATTACATTGAACCTACCCGTACATCCCCCCTCCCTTTGTGGAAGCGTATTGTGCGTATTGAAGCTTGAATGTTTGAATATTTGGTATCAATGGATGCAGAATTGAATATACTTCATCATGATATGCTTGAATTTTGAATATCTTAAAAATAAATACCCAGCTACTCGTCCTGAATGTGAAAAACATGGAAATTGCATTAGAACCTACTCCCCCCCTCCTTTGTGGAAGCGTATTTGAGCGTATTGAAGCTTGAATGTTTGAATATTTGGTATCAATGGATGCAGAATTGAATATACTTCATCATGATATGCTTGAATTTTAATATCTTAAAATAAATACCCAGCTACTCGTCCTGAATGTGAAAAATATGAAATTGCATTGAACCTACCCGTACACTCCCCCCTCCTTTGTGGAAGCGTATTTGCGTATTGAAGCTTGAATGTTTGAATATTTGGTATCAATGGATGCAGAATTGAATATACTTCATCATGATATGCTTGAATTTTGAATATCTTAAAAATAAATACCCAGCTACTCGTCCTGAATGTGAAAAACCATGTAAATTGCATTAGAACCTACCCGTACACTCCCCCCCTCCTTTGTGGAAGCGTATTTGAGCGTATTGAAGCTTGAATGTTTGAATATTTGGTATCAATGGATGCAGAATTGAATATACTTCATCATGATATGCTTGAATTTTGAATATCTTAAAATAAATACCCAGCTACTCGTCCTGAATGTGAAAAATCATGAAATTACACTTGAACCTACCCGTATCCCCCCTCCCGTTTGTGGAAGCGTATTGTGCGTATTGAAGCTTGAATGTTTGAATATTTGGTATCAATGGATGCAGAATTGAATATACTTCATCATGATATGCTTGAATTTTAATATCTTAAAATAAATACCCAGCTACTCGTCCTGAATGTGAAAAATGTAAATTGCATTAGAACCTACTCCCCCCCTCCTTTGTGGAAGCGTATTTGAGCGTATTGAAGCTTGAATGTTTGAATATTTGGTATCAATGGATGCAGAATTGAATATACTTCATCATGATATGCTTGAATTTTGAATATCTTAAATATAAATACCCAGCTACTCGTCCTGAATGTGAAAAATCATGAAATTACATTGAACCTACCCGTTTTTCATCCCCCTCCTTTGTGGAAGCGTATCTGTGCGTATTGAAGCTTGAATGTTTGAATATTTGGTATCAATGGATGCAGAATTGAATATACTTCATCATGATATGCTTGAATTTTGAATATCTTAAAAATAAATACCCAGCTACTCGTCCTGAATGTGAAAAACATGTAAATTGCATTAGAACCTACCCGTACACTCCCCCCCTCCTTTGTGGAAGCGTATTTGCGTATTGAAGCTTGAATGTTTGAATATTTGGTATCAATGGATGCAGAATTGAATATACTTCATCATGATATGCTTGAATTTTGAATATCTTAAAATAAATACCCAGCTACTCGTCCTGAATGTGAAAAATCATGAAATTGCATTAACCTACCCGTACATCCCCCCTCCCTTTGTGGAAGCGTATTTGCGTATTGAAGCTTGAATGTTTGAATATTTGGTATCAATGGATGCAGAATTGAATATACTTCATCATGATATGCTTGAATTTTAATATCTTAAAAAAATACCCAGCTACTCGTCCTGAATGTGAAAAACCATGTAAATTGCATTAAACCTACCCGTACACTCCCCCCCTCCTTTGTGGAAGCGTATTTGAGCGTATTGAAGCTTGAATGTTTGAATATTTGGTATCAATGGATGCAGAATTGAATATACTTCATCATGATATGCTTGAATTTTGAATATCTTAAAATAAATACCCAGCTACTCGTCCTGAATGTGAAAAATGTAAATTGCATTAGAACCTACCCACTCCCCCCCTCCTTTGTGGAAGCGTATTTGAGCGTATTGAAGCTTGAATGTTTGAATATTTGGTATCAATGGATGCAGAATTGAATATACTTCATCATGATATGCTTGAATTTTGAATATCTTAAAATAAATACCCAGCTACTCGTCCTGAATGTGAAAAATCATGAAATTGCATTGAACCTACCCGTACATCCCCCCTCCTTTGTGGAAGCGTATTTGCGTATTGAAGCTTGAATGTTTGAATATTTGGTATCAATGGATGCAGAATTGAATATACTTCATCATGATATGCTTGAATTTTGAATATCTTAAAAATAAATACCCAGCTACTCGTCCTGAATGTGAAAAAATGTAAATTGCATTGAACCTACCCGTACATCCCCCCCCTTTTGTGGAAGCGTATTGAGCGTATTGAAGCTTGAATGTTTGAATATTTGGTATCAATGGATGCAGAATTGAATATACTTCATCATGATATGCTTGAATTTTGAATATCTTAAAATAAATACCCAGCTACTCGTCCTGAATGTGAAAAACATGAAATTGCATTGAACCTACCCGTACATCCCCCCTCCTTTGTGGAAGCGTATTTGCGTATTGAAGCTTGAATGTTTGAATATTTGGTATCAATGGATGCAGAATTGAATATACTTCATCATGATATGCTTGAATTTTGAATATCTTAAAATAAATACCCAGCTACTCGTCCTGAATGTGAAAAACATGTAAATTGCATTGAACCTACCCGTACACTCCCCCCCTCCTTTGTGGAAGCGTATTGAGCGTATTGAAGCTTGAATGTTTGAATATTTGGTATCAATGGATGCAGAATTGAATATACTTCATCATGATATGCTTGAATTTTGAATATCTTAAAATAAATACCCAGCTACTCGTCCTGAATGTGAAAAATCATGAAATTGCATTGAACCTACCCGTACATCCCCCCTCCTTTGTGGAAGCGTATTGTGCGTATTGAAGCTTGAATGTTTGAATATTTGGTATCAATGGATGCAGAATTGAATATACTTCATCATGATATGCTTGAATTTTGAATATCTTAAAATAAATACCCAGCTACTCGTCCTGAATGTGAAAAACATGGAAATTGCATTAGAACCTACCCGTACACTCCCCTCCCCCCCTCCTTTGTGGAAGCGTATTTGAGCGTATTGAAGCTTGAATGTTTGAATATTTGGTATCAATGGATGCAGAATTGAATATACTTCATCATGATATGCTTGAATTTTGAATATCTTAAATATAAATACCCAGCTACTCGTCCTGAATGTGAAAAATCATGGAAATTACACTTGAACCTACCCGTTTTTGCATCCCCTCCTCCCGTTTGTGGAAGCGTATCTGTGCGTATTGAAGCTTGAATGTTTGATTATTTGGTATCAATGGATGCAGAATTGAATATACTTCATCATGATATGCTTGAATTTTAAATATCTTAAAAATAAATACCCAGCTACTCGTCCTGAATGTGAAAAACCATGTAAATTGCATTAGAACCTACCCGTACACTCCCCTCCCCCCCTCCTTTGTGGAAGCGTATTTGAGCGTATTGAAGCTTGAATGTTTGAATATTTGGTATCAATGGATGCAGAATTGAATATACTTCATCATGATATGCTTGAATTTTAAATATCTTAAAAATAAATACCCAGCTACTCGTCCTGAATGTGAAAAACCATGTAAATTGCATTAGAACCCACTCCCCCCCTCCTTTGTGGAAGCGTATTTGAGCGTATTGAAGCTTGAATGTTTGAATATTTGGTATCAATGGATGCAGAATTGAATATACTTCATCATGATATGCTTGAATTTTAAATATCTTAAATATAAATACCCAGCTACTCGTCCTGAATGTGAAAAATCATGGAAATTACACTTGAACCTACCCGTTTTTGCATCCCCTCCTCCCGTTTGTGGAAGCGTATCTGTGCGTTTTGAAGCTTGAATGTTTGATTATTTGGTATCAATGGATGCAGAATTGAATATACTTCATCATGATATGCTTGAATTTTAAATATCTTAAAAATAAATACCCAGCTACTCGTCCTGAATGTGAAAAACCATGTAAATTGCATTAGAACCTACCCGTACACTCCCCCCCCTCCTTTGTGGAAGCGTATTTGAGCGTATTGAAGCTTGAATGTTTGAATATTTGGTATCAATGGATGCAGAATTGAATATACTTCATCATGATATGCTTGAATTTTGAATATCTTAAATATAAATACCCAGCTACTCGTCCTGAATGTGAAAAATCATGGAAATTACACTTGAACCTACCCGTTTTTGCATCCCCTCCTCCCGTTTGTGGAAGCGTATCTGTGCGTATTGAAGCTTGAATGTTTGATTATTTGGTATCAATGGATGCAGAATTGAATATACTTCATCATGATATGCTTGAATTTTAAATATCTTAAAAATAAATACCCAGCTACTCGTCCTGAATGTGAAAAACCATGTAAATTGCATTAGAACCTACCCGTACACTCCCCTCCCCCCCTCCTTTGTGGAAGCGTATTTGAGCGTATTGAAGCTTGAATGTTTGAATATTTGGTATCAATGGATGCAGAATTGAATATACTTCATCATGATATGCTTGAATTTTGAATATCTTAAATATAAATACCCAGCTACTCGTCCTGAATGTGAAAAATCATGGAAATTACACTTGAACCTACCCGTTTTTGCATCCCCTCCTCCCGTTTGTGGAAGCGTATCTGTGCTTATTGAAGCTTGATGTTTGATTATTTGGTATCAATGGATGCAGAATTGAATATCTTCATCATGATATGCTTGAATTTTAAATATCTTAAAATAAATACCCAGCTACTCGTCCTGAATGTGAAAAACCATGTAAATTGCATTAGAACCTACCGTACACTCCCTCCCCCCCTCCTTTGTGGAAGCGTATTTGAGCGTATTGAAGCTTGAATGTTTGAATATTTTGTATCAATGGATGCAGAATTGAATATACTTCATCATGATATGCTTGAATTTTAAATATCTTAAATATAAATACCCAGCTACTCGTCTGGAATGTCATTTAAATTAAAAAATATCGGGACTACTTCGTGGTACAAGAAATTGTTCGTAGTTTTTGCGGAAGTTTTGATCCATAAAATCTAATTCGTTAGTAGGTAGTTATGCGTAGTAAATAGTTGATATTTTTCAAAATAATCAACTACTTTTCTAACAAGTAACTGGCTACTAGTAGCTAACTTTTCTTCCACAAGTAACTGGCTACTAGTAGCTAACTTTTCTTCTACAAGTAGCCAGCTACTAGTAGCCAGTTACTAGTAGCTAACTTTACCTATCTTAGTAAATAGATGATTTTTTTTAAAAGTAATTAACTGCTTTTCTTCCAAGTAACTGGCTACTAGTAGCTAACTTTTCTTCCACAAGTAACTGGCTACTAGTAGCTAACTTTTCTTCCACAAGTAACTGGCTACTAGTAGCTAACTTTTCTTCTACAAGTAGCCAGCTACTAGTAGCTAACTTTACCTATCTCCTGAAGGAGGGGTGCTACAGAAATGCCGAAGAGTGCCAATGTAGAGATATAACGCCCGGTCACTGTGAAGGACAGCATGTAAAAGATGCATCTAAATATAAATAAATAAATAAATAAAACATAGACGCCACACCATCCTAAGACGACATAAAACACAAGACATTGCTTTTTCAGTGTTTTCATACCTTAGCATTGCTTTGCCATGCATACAGTCATGGGTTAACGTATTGATTGAAGGGTCGGAGATTAAAACCTTTCATTTGAAGATATAAGGGAGAGAGAGTTTGCCATTTACTCACATGCAGTGCATCATACCCGGTGCGGACAGCACTTGATCGATTTACTCGCCAGTTTGCTTATGTGTTTGTGTAAGTTGTGTTTGTGCGAGTGCCCGTGTGAGTGTGTTAGTGTATTTTTGTGCTGGAAGATTGAAAGGTTAAATGGGATTTTTTTCACTTGCATCGACACACGACCAAATATTGGTGAAGTGACAAAACTGTTTACTTTTGCAATGCGTGCAATCGGTTTTAAGGTCTTTTCCGACTGAGGACCCCGTGACTACCGATCGAGTGCTTGTCAAAAGAACAGTCATTACCTATTTCAAGTCTATGTCAGACCCGGCCTGTGTTCGAACCCACGAACTGTCACATACGGAGCAAACACTGGGCTACCGACTAGGCTTTGCATAATGTACGGACAGGCAAGTGGTACATTGTATTGCACCATGCACAATGTTGGCACCACGGGCCGCAATCATTTTTGATATGCTGGATATGAGTATACAACGGTTAATCGTTGTGACGCCCACGGTACAAACGTGTTTCGGTGCGGTCCTTAATTGCGTTTTTGGTGTTGACTGTGTGATTGAAACCAATAGAGGTCAATTTCGTAATAACATTTGATTCACTTGTGGGCAGTTTTAAGCATTTTTATTATGAAAATAGCCCCTGTGGTCGAAACCTTGCCAGGTATAAAAGGTGCTTACCCTTCCTGAGAACCTGGTCTCACCTACCTGGTGGAAGTTCACGTGTTTTAACCTAATTTTCAAGCTTGACTTTGGGATTTTGGTCTGGACATGAATTGATATGTTTGTCTTTTATTTCGCTAGAATAGTGCGTCAAGTTTGACATGACCGTTTGACCTTTAATTTGAAAATTCAAACAGGCGTATCCATCGCGTAATTTATGGGGTAAATACAGTTTGTATATAGGAATAAATTATAGTAATGTTGTGTACTGGGTGTTTATGGTAATGAAACATGCTGTCTTACATAAATCACACGTCTATTGACCTAATCTAATATTAAATTAAAGGTCAAACGGCCAGGTCAAACTTGACGGTTTTGTCCTGCTCCTTTCTTCTTTCTTTTGCTTTGAATTATAGAGTGCATTTTTTTACGTCTTATGTCGACCTCGATGTTTGATGTGGGCGTTTCTTATATTAGATTACCACTGCGGTAGCTCAGTTGATAGACTAGAGTTCTCGCCCCGTAAGTAGGAGGTCGTGGTTCGAACACCGACCGGGTCTGACCCAAGACATAAAAGTTGGTAGTGATTGTTCTTTCCGCCAAGCACTCGACATCGAAATAAAAGCCACGGTTCTTTCGGAAGGTAACTAAACATAGTCCCGTGTTTTGGTAGGTCAGGCACGATCATGAACCCTGTTGTATAATGCCATCAGACAGCACAATTCCTTCAGCTTCGTCTATAGCTGGCGACGTCTCGATAAAAGTAAACTATTCTTGACTGGGACGTTAAACACCATTACTCAACTCAACTCTAATATTAGATTTGCTGCTTGGTCATCTCAGTCGTTTCATTACCGTGGGTTTGGTACCTTATATTATCTTCAGAGAGAGAGAGAGAGAGAGAGAGAGAGAGAGAGAGAGAGAGAGAGATATGTGAAGTGCGGCATTTTATAACCAACGTGGTTTGTGCGATGGCTTATCTGTCATCGGCACTTTGTCTACAGACAATATTTGTTTTAATATATATCGGTTTTCTAACTCTGTACCCGTAGGGTTCCGAGTGTTAGGTTTTTACCTGACGGCAAATTTCACCATTAAAGTGTTAACTAATTACAAGCGTTTCACCCCTGCTTCCTTCATCGTCAATCAATCACGTGTTGTCGCGAACAATTTCTTATGGGGGACATGTGTATGTGTGGAACAATATTAAAAAAAACGTTATTTAATTGTGCGGTGGCAGACAAAGATTCCAGCTGTTCTTTAAAATGAATTGATGTGGAATTTTGGCACGTTGGTGGCTAGCTGTCCCTAAACAAAAGGAAAACAAAGATTGTTATATGGTTCTTATTTATTTATTTATTTATTTATTTATTTATTTATTTATTCACTTGAATATTTGCACCCGACCTCACTTGCCTGGTGGAATTCAAAGTTCACGTGTTTTACCCATAATTTGTCAGTTTCAAAGTTTTTTGCTTTCCTTCTGGATTTTGACTTGGACATGGATTGGTATGTTTGTTTATGGTGATCTATTTATTAATAATTTACTTTTTGTTTAATTAATTTATTTATTCATTAATTGCAATATAATTTAAATGCCTCTATGTATAGTGGTGCAGTTTTAGTTTGCTTAGCATGTTCTCATTTAACCATTGGGCTCCAAAAATGGCGTGTATAGTACATGTACACCAACTGCCATCGCCGTGCCTGCGTTCTGGTGCGTATTGATAGTTCCCATGGACCTCTAGCAGACGAATTTTTCAGTGGAGTGGTCGCCATTTTATTAGGCAATCTATATCATTTATCTATCTATTTTAACCAAATTTGTTAATTTTTAAATTATTGTTTTTCAAATAGTAATCCGGATATCAATACAGTTTTTAGATTTTTGAAATTGCCAATGTTTTTACTTTGATTTGGTATATTTTATAAGATTTTTGTCCCAATAAGAACGATGTGACGATATAAATTTTATACACCCTATTTTAGAAAGAATAATAAGAGAGTCAATTACTAATGCCTACAAAAATGGATTAGTTTGCTTTGCATGGCGATGGAAGTTATAGTGCTATAAACGCCATTTCTAGTTAGTCAAATGGTTATATTTACATTTGGCATTTTTAAAAATCCTACTTTTGGTTTTTAATCCTTAAAGAAAGTTAAAACACAGCTCTTACAACATACATTTTAGTCGCTGGCTCAGCCAACCAATGCTTCAACTCATCATAAAGGCATTACAAACTCTACCGCGCATTGTCAATTTATACTACGTTAAGCAAAGCTTTTTGTGTCTTTTTTTTGGGGGGGGGGTTAATAATAATAATAATAATAATAATAATAATAAATCACAAGACATTTAAAAAAGCAAACATATCAATCCACGTACAAATCACAATCTCAAAAATTTGAAAACTGGCAACTTTAAACCGTCAAACTTTCACCAGGGGAGTGAGGCCGGGTGCTCCGGAAGGGTAAGTACCATCTATTTTGTTAAGTTTCATTATCGTAGCTAAGGTAGTTTTGACTTTCAATATAGGAAATAATACATACTTATATTTATACTTATCAGGTTTTTTTCGAACTACTGGCCCCGGTTTCACAATCATTTCTTAACTTAAGATTTTCCTTAAGTTAAACCTGGCAATTTAAAAACCTTTATAATTTTGTTAATTGTTAAGGTATTAAGAAACTTGAGGTGTCATTTGAAAGTATATAACAAGCTTATGACATCAGCATTTAGTTTTGACAAAAATATTTATTCGTAATTCCAAAAAACGAGCTTGCTAAAATTTGCTAAACTTAAGTTAAGGAAAGTCTTGATTAGGGAATGCTTGTGAAACCGGGTCCTGAAACATTATATAACGAAGCAAGCTACTTATAAATAAATTGTTGTTATTGCCAGCTAGGGTTTTTAAAATCCTAACTATGTTTTGTGCCGTCATCACAATATTGTTGTTGTATTAAAATTATCCTTATATATGAAATTGATGTCCTATACTTCTGTCATATAACATTTTCTTTAATTTCACCATAAAATACATTTTTTTTAAAAATTGTATAATTATCATATTACGTTTTTTAAAATGTATTTTATGATTAAATTTTTAAAAAAAAAGTTATATGACAGTTCCATGTTTCTCTCATTCTCATTTTCACTGATAACAAGCGCAGCGATTGTAGCTAGCTTAACGCGAGACGCTTTCTCTTTCGGATCACCCGGCCTCACTTCTTCACTGGTGGAAATCCGCGTGTTCAACTTAATTCTTTGTCAGCTTTCAAAATCTTTACTTGCTTTGGTATTATGATTTGAACATGGACTGCCATGTTTGGGTTTTTTTTTCGAAAGTTGAACACTTTGCTAACGAGTTGAGTTGAGTAATGGTGTTTAACGGCAAAGTCAAGAATATTTAACTTATATCGAGATGTCGCCACCTATAGTTCACGAATTAGATCTTGTTCCATCGGCGTTAAAACAAAGAAAATAAGCTTTACAGTAATATGTTTATATGTGCATTAATATGAAGCACGGGCACGTCAAAAGTTTAACATTAAGCTAAAGAATTAGTACCCGAATCAAAAGCTCATCTTGGCTTCTCCGTGTTAGCTTTAAGGCAGCTGCTCTCTACACTTCGGTTTCTTTCCCGTCACTCGCTATATATCGATATATCTCGGTCAGTCAGTGGCTTTTTTTTTGTTAGTTCAGTACCACAGCGATAGCTCATCTCGGCTTCTCCGTGTTAGCTTTAAGGCAGCTGCTATCTATCCGGACATTCGCCGCTATGTCCATGTCTCGATCACTCAGTTCACTTTAGCTCACAATCACTGCGATAGCTCAGTTGGTAGAGTGTTCGCTCCGTAAGTGGCAGAATCCCCATCGGATCTGACCAAAGACTTAAAAGTGGGTAGTGACTGTTCTTTCGTCAAGCACTCAGCATTGCGAAATGAAAGTCACGGTTCTTTCAGACGGGAGCCTAAAATTCACGAGGTCACGTGTCACGTCTAGCGTGGCACTATATAATCACTCCGATGTTTATAATGCCATCAGCGCAAAGCACGGGCAAATTTCCTGCACCTTCACCTATAACTGGCAACGTCTCGATATAAATGAAATATTCTTGACTGGGACGTTAAACACCATTACTCTACTCAACTCTCAATTCCTCAGCAGTATGCATCCTAATTCGTCTTTCGATTTATCGTGAAATAGATCAAGTTTGTCGATCCTGTTACCATATTGCCGAAAATAATTACTTTTCTGCTAATTTTCGTTCAATGTTTTTCGTATCTTGAAGATTTATAGCGAAAAATCAAGCACGGGGATATTTTTGTAGAAAATTTCTAATAATTTATCCTAAAAGCCTTTGAAAAACAAAAAAAACAAAATGTACATTTTTCCTAATTTTCGGAGGCAAAGTAACAATAGCTAATAAATAAATAAATAAATAAATAAATAAATAAATAAATAAATAAATAAATAAATAAATAAAATCTGGCGGCGGAGACCTTGAGACAGAAGCGAATCTAGTTTATTTCATTTTGTGTCTTGTCACTTAGAAATAGATACTGATGATTTCAGTTAATATTGTTTTATATAAATAAATAAATAAATAAATAATCGGGTTTATGATAAACTTGCGCTTTTTCCTGAGTCTAGTGTACCAGGTCAGCGGTTCTGCTTGTTATTTATAGTTTTACTTTACTGATAATTATTTCAGTTAATATTGTTTAAATAAATAAATAAATAATAAATAAATAAATAAATAAAAATAAATAAATAAATAAATAAATATTAGCTTGCGTTTTTCCTGATTCCAGTGTACGCGGGTTTGCTTTGTTTCTTGTCATTAGCAGTTTACTGAGTAATTCCATAAATATTGTTTTGAATAAATAAATAAATAAATAAATAAATAAATAAATAAATAAATAAATAAATAAAAATAAATAAATAAATCAGAGACATATATGTCTCTGAATAAATAAATAAATTTTAAAAATGAGTATCTGGCCCGGAATATGACAAAATTATTACCATTTGAGCTGTTTTTAACTTTAATTCTGTCACATTTTGCATATTGTGTTTTAAATTTTATCAAGTTTTTTAAAGATATATATAATATTTTCTTAACCTACAAAAAAATACTATGCCATGCTATCAGACTTATTCATCAAAAACATGAATGAATGAGTTAATTGACAATCTGGGCCAGATTCATTCAATGCTTTTGTCTGACCCCGATCACGTGACGTCATAGAAAAACAAATAAGCTCGTCTGGCTGTCAAAAAGTATATACGAGTGTGAAATACCGAGATATATCACTTTATTGTAATTAATTGAAAATTAATTAGATACATAATCGAAAATAAATAAATTTTATTTATTCAAGTTCTCACTACCTCTTTCTATTCACCCACGTTTAAAATGTTTTTAATTGAGGCCCCCGGCGGGTTTTTAAACACGTTGATGCCATTACGATAAAAGTATACATTGTACAATAAATTGTTTCACACGTGTCACGTGATAATTAATTGAATACATTGTAATCAAAATGTTCTTACAGTTGTATAAAAATTTATTAAATTGATACGATACACAAAATAGGATAGGTTATTTAATTTTTCGTATAAAAATCCCCTTGCTTGACCTCGCACATGTAGCTTTACTTGTGAAATCAAGATGGCGCATACTGCTTAGAAGTGAAATGAAAGGATAGATGGATTTTTACGTGAATAGGTATGAATTTGGGTAGTTTAGGGTAATCTGACTATCAGTATGACGTAGAGAAGGTTTATATGTTCCATGCAGGCGAAAAAGCGTTACCTACTCTTGGTAATAATTGGAATATTGGTTTTCCTATTATATTACTGGGGTACCCAACATAACAACCAAGAGAGTAAAGATTATGGAGTACATGTGTCAAAAAGAGATGTCAGAACATTTATGGAAATGGAGGACTTTTATTCCACATCGGACGTGCATGTGTCACCGAAACAAAGGAGGGACAAAGCCTCAGAGTCGAAAAAACAGAGATGTAGAATGGAGACCTGTTTTGATTACACAAAATGTAAAAAATTTAAAGTGTATTTATATCCATTTGAAGAAAGGGTGTCAAACACATACAGTAAAATCCTCACAAGTATTCAGGACTCTAGGTTTTATACGACGGACCCGAAAGAAGCATGTATATTTATTTTATCAATAGATACATTAGATCGGGATATACGAAGTCGGGATTATGCCAAAGACATAATAACTAAAATAGAAAAATTACCATTATGGAACAATGGTAAAAACCATGTTATTTTTAATTTGTATTCAGGAACTTGGCCGAGTTATAATGAAAATTTGGATTTTGACATTGGCGAGGCAATGATAGCCAAAGCTAGTATGTCGGTTCATAAATTTCGGCCAGGATTTGATGTTTCTTTTCCGTTGTTTTCCAAGGAGCACCCTCAAAAGGGTGGGGACCGTGGACATCTTTATAAGTCAATAAATAATATCCCACCTTATAGACATTATTTGTTAGGTTTCAAAGGAAAACGTTATTTAACAGGAATAGGTTCGGAGACGAGGAATTCATTGTATCATGTTCATAATAATAAGGACATTGTGTTGTTAACTACTTGTAAACATGGAAAAGGGTGGCAGAAGACAGCGAGACAACTTAATGACACAAGATGTCTAAAAGACGAAAAAGAATATGAATCGTAAGTGTATAATTATATTTTAGTATATGTACAGAATTCATTCAAGGATTCAAAAGTATGTTTTGTAATGGAAGGTCTAGGACCTTTTGCCTTTATTTTTTGCAGGTCCCATTTAAAGTTTTTAAAAGTCCAATATCAAAATTGAAAGATCCATGTGCAATTATGGTCTTCACTATGCTATATAACAACATCAAACTGAGCAATACTGCCTGGTGCTACGATAGAATGGACGTACGTTTATTTCGAGTATAAATAGTAAATATTACATAAAATTTAATGACAATATATGCAAAACCCATAACAAAATAGTAATGCAATTAACAGAAAAATATATCTATATGTAGCAATACCTTGAAAATAAACATAAATCAAATCCCCTCATTAACAAAAAATGCCACCCAGGAAAAACCAGAGATACCCCTGTATTATGATGTAATTCAAATACCTGTGTGGTAGAAATTGTCTCATATATATATATATTAAAGACAAAGACTTGGGGAAAAACAGCTGAGTTATCAGGGTTACTATTTAACCTTTTGAGGGTATGGTTTTGACTCGTGAAATTTGAATCAAGGGTTTGGGAAGAAGTTGTACTGGTATTTTATTTAAATTGTTGGTATCTATGGTTTTTAAGTCAATTTGACCACTGAACTTTAAGGGTCAGATGGAAGCTCTGGTTCAAAAATGTAAAGTGATACCAGTTGAAATAGGTTAAAAATGATAAAGAAGCATTTTGGTGTACAAGTACATAACATGGTCTAGTCTTGAATCATACTTTTAAACCTGTATATAAGGACCACCTGCCTGTAAAGGCCACTTTTGCTGGTTCCCATAGGTGGCCTTTATAGACAGGTGTGACTGTACAAGTACCAGTTGTAGAAGTAAAGTATTATTATTTTAACATCGTAACTTTTCCCTCTTTTTACCATGCTTTAAATTTAGATCTATGGGAAATTTTAATTTTACATGTGCCATAAAACACCTACCTACCTACCTAGTCCTTGTTATGCTCGGAGGCACATAGGGCAAGGACTAGGGATCTCGTCTCTGTTCTGTGCCTTCTTTTCTAACTCTCTCTAGGTGGTACCCATCTGCTTGATTTCGGCTTCTATGGTACCATGCTTTAAATTTAGATCTATGGGAACTTGTAATTTTACATGTGCCATAAAACACGTGTGTACCTAAATTATGCAATAGACAGTGAGTGGATATAGTCAAGTGATATATGTCCAGTTTTAAAATCTATGATTTTATATGCAATTAAAGAATTTGTAGCATTTACAGTTAATTTCTTGAATTTAAAACATGTAATAATGAACACTCCAAATGTCAGATCACCAAATTTGAGGTCCATACTTACCTTTGTTGTTAAGCAGTGATTTTGTTTGCCTAAAATTAGTATCTAATAAAGGTAGTTTCCCCTGGGGGAAAATGACATTATTTTCCCAATTTCATCATTAAAATTCCCAAAACAACAGTGATAATTACAATGTACTAGAAAATTATATCTATTTGTCCTTACCCACAAAATAAATGATAGATATTGTTACAATATAACATCTTTGTAATGAGAATCCTAACTTATTGCAAGCATGTCATTATGCAGTTTGTTAGATTTCAAAACTTCAAATTTTCACAATTTAAAAGGCAGAAGGTAGTTTTTAATAAATGTAACGAAATCACTGCCAAATGATCACCAAATTCTAGGTCGATACATAACTTCATTGTTAAGTTAAGTAAGTATAAATGTCCCCAAAATAACCATTTTTGGCGTTATACTGTCTCACTTCATTTTTTTTTTCAAAATTTCAAACTAAAAATTAATAGTCAAACCTGTCTATAAAGGCCATCCAAGGGAACCAGTAAAAGTGGCCTTTATGGATAGGTGGCCTTTATAAACAGGTTCAAATAATATGAATAATAAGCAATTGAATTGTGATACAATTTTACTGGCCTTTATAAGCAGATGACCCTTATAAGTTATATACTATAGAGGTTCAAATAACATGAACAAAGAGCAATTGGGATAACATTTTACTGCCCTTTATAATAAGCAGTGAGGTGGTCCTTATTTAGAGGTGGCCTTTAAGGCAGGTTGGACTGTATATCATTTCTATGTTTCCATTCCTGGTAGCCAAAATCGCCATTGGCTACTACTACTAGTTTCTGAGAAATTCTTTCAAAAAAAAAAGTAACCTATTTTAGCAAATTTGTGAAAATTTACTTTAAAAAAACACTATATTTTCAAAAAATTTAGAGATTTGGCTACTGATAATTTTTGAATTGTGGAAACTTGTCATTTGTGGATTTTTGTCAGATTACATTAACAGATGTTAATAAAACATAAATCATAAGTGCTTAGAAGTTAAACATTCCTCTCTTCAGCAGTTTACTACAGAATTAGTTCCACACAGAATAATAGTTGATTCTCACAAAAAGGTTCATTCTGTAAATAATGTTTTTATGCTCCAGTCAAGATTCTTTCACTTATATTAGGGAGATCAGTTATGGGATGGTGGAGGAAACTGGAATGGTTAAAAGTAACTTAAAACCACAATTGATAGACTAGGATGGTTAAGTTTGTGAAGCCCAGACATGTTGTACAGTTTACATGTTTATAGGAGAATGTTGTTGTTGTTGAATGTTGCTTAACGTCGCATCAACAATTTTTCAACTATTTTCGACCATAAACATAATTATTAATCTCAATGGATTAATCTATGAACAAGTTTGTGCATGCATGTGAGGTGCGAGTGTGTTTTATGGTCTGTCATGTACCAGCACACACTCAGGATGACTATAAGGTGCTAGCTCACAGAGTCAGTATGCTGCAGACAAGGGTAAGACTCCTTCAGTTACATTATACTGACACCAGGTGAACCAGTAAAAGCCAACGGCAAGGAAAATTCACTTTGCAAGATGTGGTCTGAGCAGGACTCGCACTCACAGTGGTAAGAGGCTCTGGATTTGTAGACTGACATCTCACATGTATCCATAAGGCCACAGCGGCCTTGTTTATAGGGTAATAGATATCCTTTATTGATCAATGTACTTTTAGGAATCCTCCTTTTTTTATTTAGAAGTCTAGACGTTTGATTACGAAATTGTTTGACCCGAGTGGTTGCCAGATCTGCCATATACACTGTACAAGTAAATGATCAAAATTAAACTTAATTCTTATGGTTTAACTCAGGTTTAAATTTCATTAGGCTAAAGAAAGAAATATGTGTTTATTAACTTTCTTTGAAACATTAGGTTTGTAGATAAGCAATTTTTTTAAATTTGAACATCAGGGGTGAGAATGCCAACTTTAACAGTGTTGTCTAAATATTGTCATAAAAAACTTTAGGTAGGCATAAAAATTTTAGGTCTGCAGTCACAGAAACAAAATAGGTTTTTGTCAGGCCTTATACATACGTTTACCATGTATATTTGAGATGGAAGTTGATTTGAATTTTAGACAAATTATAATTACTGACAATATAAAAAATTAATAATTTTTATAGATCATGTCAAAAAGGCTTGGCAAGTTAAAGAACCCTCCCTGCACTACACTGCATATTGCCCTGAGCATACTACAACAGTAAAAATTTCTGCCACTTCACCTATAGCTGGTGATGTTTTGATAAAAGTGAAATATTTTTGACTGAGATGTAAAAACCATTCATTCAATTAATCAACCAATCAATGCATTAAGTTGTTAATTTAAATGTTCCAAAAGGCACTATATTTTTTTTCTTTTATTTTCAAAACTTTTCTGGGAAAGCATGGCTCCATAATCCAATACCCAGGACGCACTTTGGATGCATGTCGACATTAATCAAAACAAAATCACACCCTAAATAAAATTCCTGCCTATGGACCTGGGTAACTATACTATAATATGAGCATTATTATCAGAAATTGGTGTCTATAGAATCGGATAATAAGATGTGACTTCCGAGTTGTTAACGATGTTCATTCATTCATTCATCATAAGTCAATCATTTACTCAACTAAAATACACATTCCAATTTGTTTTTCTCATCATGTGTTTCGGTACTATATAAATTAGCTATATTATATATATATACCAACCAGTTTAACCGATTTTATATAGAGAGAGTGTGTTGGGTTTCCCACTTGAGTCATCAATTAATTGTTCCTAAGTGGCCCAGGAAAACAGTAGTTAAGTATTTTGAATTTGACATTATATATATGTTTTTTCTCATGGTTTCAAATTGATATAAGGCCAAAATATAAAAAAAATAATGTCTTTCAACAACTCCCAATTTATCCTGAATCTATGTTGACTTTAAAACATTTATGACAATATTTTGACAAACTTTGCAAAAAAATTGTAATGTATGCTCCATACCAGATTTAACAAAATTTTCACAGCTTTTGAAAATCAGTTGTTTTATCCACATTTTCTTGTCTTTTTTTATAACATAAAAGTACAAAACCAAATTCATTCATGTTTACCTGTTTTATGCAACAAAAAGTATTTGTCTCAAGGGCCATTGTTAGACATAGTAAATCATATATATGCATAAACATCAAACAATCAATGCATTAAGTTGTTAATTTAAATGTTCCAAAAGGCACTATATTTTTTTTTCTTTTATTTTCAAAACTTTTCTGGGAAAGCATGGCTCCATAACCCAATACCTAGGACGCACTTTGGGTGCATGTCGACATAGACATAGTAAATCATATATATGCATAAACATCTATATGAGTGAGTGAGTAATGGTGTTTAACGTCCCAGTCAAGAATATGTTACTTATATCGAAACGTCGCCAGCTATAGGCGAAGGTGCAGAAATTTTGCCTTTGCGTTGCGCTGATGGCATTATACAGCAGGGTTCTTTAGCGTGCCAAGCCCACCGTGACACGGGACCTCGTTTATTTTAAGTTCCAATCCGAAAGAACCGTGACTTTCATTTCGTAATGCCGAGTGCTTGGCGAAAGAACAGTCACTACCCACTTTCAAGTCTTGGGTCAGACCCGGCCGGGGATCGAACCCACGACCTCCCACTTACGGAGCGAGCACTCTACCAACTGAGTTACCGCAGTGGTTATAAGCATCTATGTGATGTCATCATGTAAACACATGATGGAACAACAGTACAATTAAATTTTATCCATAACAAAATGTAGAAACAGACAAAGTATTTGCAAAGACAATAATTATATTGTGGTATGTATTGCAATACACTCTTCTTATAGGTATGCTATCAGTGGCGGATTCAGCAGGGGCGTAGGAGGCATATCCCCCCCCCCCCCCCCCCCCCCTATATGTCGCTAATAATACATATTGTTCATTTTGATTTTTTGATACCAGCCCCGATGCAGCCCAGATTGCACCAGAATGCAGGATTTTTGAGCCATTTTTTTCAAAATTTTCCGGTGGAGCATGCCTCCGGACCCCCCTAGAAGGTTTGAGCCTTCGGCTCTCACTTTATATGCCCCCTTTCTAAAATTCTGGATCTGCCTCTGGCTATGAGCATATCATGACACCCCCCTGCCTACTGACCTAATTTTTAAGAGTATTAATAGAAACACATATATTTTTCCCTTTGGCCTAATTATGAGGAGTAATGCAGTTAAATAAAACTAAATAGGGGAGGAGAAGGTCAACTTCTGTACAATCTTTGATGTTCTGAGATTAACTTATTACATAGTAACCGGTGTTTCCGTTTTGTTTATTTTTCTGGTTTGCCTTTCCTGTTTTTATTTTGTCGCAATTACTATGGAAAGGTGGGTGGATTAAAGGCGTTTTATGCCCTGTTCAAGATTTTTTCACTTATATCAACATGGTCACTTCTAGGTTTGTCAAGGAAACAGAGATATGTAGAGAAAACCACAGCCCTACAGCAAGCAGACTCAGGGACAAGCTTTCTTGTAGTAGTTGTACTATAATCTGCCTTCGGAATGGGGTTCCAACCTAGATAATGAGAGACACTGCAATCTGTTAGCATGCTCTTTAGATCACTTGGCCACCAAGGACTTGGAAATAATGTAAAAAGAAATGTCAAGTAATGTATCAGTGTTCATTTTAGAATATGCGATGGGGCCATTGGTTCCTTATTTTGCTAAATGACCCTAGTTTTAAAATCTCAATGGATGGTATTTATTAAAATTAATACATGTATTGATGTTATGGTGTTTGAGTTTTTAAAAATGGCGTTTTGAAAGAAAGTTTTTGAAAATGGCCCGTTTTGAAAAATCCTGATCAATACATGTAGCAAAAATTTGAGACCATTACTGGCTATGGACTGGACAGCCTGTCAGATTGTTATTTTGAACAACAGATTCCAGACAATATAATGATTAGCCTAATGATTTGGGGGTGGTCTGTCTTGGAATTTTAAATATAGCATTATAATCCACTAAATCTAAACTTCTATATGCGCCAAGTTTGACCTGGACCCTTGACCTTTAATTTAGATATTCAAACAAACATATCCACTGTGTAATTTAGGGGCTAGCAGATTGACTTATCATAGTAACACAATATGGTGATACTGCTCGTTTATGGTAATGAAACAAGCTGTCTTCCCTAAACCACACAGTCTATTAGCCCAATCTAATTTATTACAAATTAAAGGTCAAACAGCCAGGTCAAACTTGTTGCACTGTGTATATTTTTTTATTATATAACATCTGATTGTAGTTAAATGATCAGGCCGGATAAAGGTGCTAAATAAACAAAGTCTAAAATTTCAGGATTAAAAAATTAAAATATATATTTAAATTCATTTAGATTTAGATTTTAAATCAAGGAATTCTTTTGAAGTCCTTTTAAGAGGTGATTTTAACATTGACTGCATTATATACTTTGTTAATGGGATTGTGATCATTACAAAAGCCAGGAACATTCTTCACTGTATTTATTCTAATAACAACTTTGATTCCTTTGCATTTTAGGGTATTTATAAATCCAAATTTAAAACAGTGCTTTCAGTCTGTGGTACTTTGTTATGGGACTGTAGTGGCTAAGCAAGTTAAGCTGTTGATCTAATTCTTCTAACTTAAGGCATCTTGCTGCAATGTTAACCACTACACTAGCTCAGTTGGTAGAGCCTTTGCTTCATAGTGGTTGTGGCTTTGCATGTTTTTGAGCATGTTTATCAAAATAAAGTTATAAAATTATTAAGGCCTCGGTGGCAGAGACTGAGCGGTCTTTAGTAAACACTTATGGTTCACAACGCCCTTCAACACGTAGGTTCAAACTCCATACAGGCATGACCACTGCAGTAGCTCAGTTGGTAGAGTGCTCGCTCCATAAGTGGGAGGTCGTGGGTTCAATCCCCGGCCAGGTCTGACCCAAGACTTGAAAGTGGGTAGTGACTGTTCTTTCGCCAAGCACTCGGCATTACGAAATGAAAGTCATGGTTCTTTCGGATTGGAACTTAAGATAAACGAGGTCCCGTGTCACGGTGGGCTTGGCACGCTAAAGAACCCTGCTGTATAATGCCATCAGCGCAACGTACAGGCAAAATTTCTGCACCTTCGCCTATAGCTGGCGACGTCTCGATATAAGTGAAATATTCTTGACTGGGACGTTAAACACCATTACTCAACTCAACTCAACTCCATACAGGCATATCCTAGTGTGAGGAAGTTTGTCACATCACTTGCCAATTACATTAGTGGTTATCTCTGGACACTCCGGTTTTCTCCACTATCCTTGAATTGACCAGGATTCAATTGAAAGATTTTTGCAGGGCTCTCTCTCTCTCTCTCTCTCTCTCACTCTCTCTCACCTTTTTGTGAATGAGATCATGGTCCCAGCAAATAGGCATAATTATGGCAAAAATTGTGAGAAGAATTCCATAAAGTGATAGAAAACTCCCAAACACAGTTGTTGAAGCTAAAATGAACAAAAACATGAAAGTGAAAAAAAAGAATGTGATTGTGAAAAAACCATAAGGTTTTGAATTGTGACGGGCTGAATATCTGCCCCAAAAACGACCTAGCAGTCTTGCCTTGACTTGGGCTTAAAACACCATTACAGTTGAACCTGCCTTAAATGCCACCTTTATATAAGGGCCACCTGCCTATAAAGGCCAGCAAAATTGTATCTCAATTGTTCTTTATTCATATTATTTGAACCTCTATATAAAGGCCACCTGTCCATAAAGGCCACTTTATTGGTTCCCTTGGGTAGCCTTTATAGACCGGTTTGACTGTACTTCAATCCATGCCTCTCAAACTTTAACAGTTTTACCATTCTTACACTGCAGCACACTATATAGGATCATGAGGATATTCCCCCTACTTCTTTTAATATTTTAATGACATTTTTAAGTTAACACATTTCACCTTAGTTATAGTAATTGTAAGCCTCACAGTTACATACACAGTTGGTGCTTTGTGATTCTTATATACCCTCATTGAACAAGAAAGTTCATCTTAAAAAAAAATTAAAAAAAATAAAAAAAAACCCCACCTGTTTGTTTGCAGAGTTTAAATGTTTACTTTGTGAAGATGAGGGGGAGTTTTATATATGTTAAAAGAATGACTTCATACATACAATTTAACTGTATAGGAAAACAACATTGACCTGTCTGTTTGACCTTTAATTTAAATATTTATCATGAGCTACAGTAGTTTATTACATGCAAATATGCACATACATACTGAGTTACACCAAACACGAACACTGCTCATGTATTAACTGCGAATCCTAACACTCCCCTTGTATTGAGTGGGTCTTCCTATATGGATATTTCCAATGAAAGGTCAAGCGGACAGGTCAATGTTGTTTAACTATACCAAGATAAGTTATAAGATAGTAATTTAAGGCACTGCCTAGATATGGGGAACCAAGGTGACTGTCACCCACTGTTACTCTTGGCCTTGCAGAATCAAATTTTATATTGACAATGATAAATTGAAGATTGTAACAGGGGTTTGAAATTATGTTTTGTGGTGGAAGGTCAAAGACCTTTTGCTTTTATGTTTGGCAGGTCCCATATAAAATTTTGAAAGTCCAGTATCAACACTGAATTATGTTATCATAGATAAAACAGTATCAGTGCTTCGATTATTCACTCTTCCACTCGATTATTCACTCTTCCACTCGTCCTGACGAGTGAAATGTGTACTGGGACAAGTGATGTTGTTATTGCACTGGTCACAGTGCCGAGTTGAATTTATCAGACATATACATCATGGGCTTGTTACAATTAATAAACAACAGACAATTTAGTGTAGGTCGGGAAAATCGTGGCTTTTACAGATTTAATGCCAAAGGTCCAGTCCCAATGGAAAATCAAAAGATCCTGAACCTCGGACTTGGAGAAATTTGAACCCTTGTTGCTAATTGTGTGCTATGTCAGAATTTAAATTTCTATTTAATAATCCTCAGTACCGGTATATTATATTATATTTAAAAGCACTTTTATTGTTAGGATGTAGTCCAAAGCACAGTGTTCAAGCTAGGATTTTTCAGAAAGGCCTTTTTAACAGGGCTCCAAGTAGGTTTCAGAATTTGGTAGCCATATGGCGACCAAGGTCAAAATTTTGGTCGCCATTTACAAAACACTACTCGCCACAACCTTGTCGAATCTCAACCATGGAAATTCAGATAACCATTTAGTTGCAAACGATCGTTTTGATGTTTCGTCTATCTCGACTTTGGACAAGGATATATCGTCTGTTTTTCGTACTTTGGAAGTGGAAGCATCACTTGGTTTGCCGAATCCAAATGTATTTAAAGACGATTGCCTTTTGGCGGAGGCCATGCCGATATATACATCCGAGTCAAGAAAGCGATTGTCACAGTCATTAAAAAAAACGGTACATTTACAAACACTCTGATAACCTAGATCATAAAAGTAATGTCCGGAACAGAAAACGATTTTGACAAAGTCGGAACCGGTAATTTGTACAGTCGCCATGCGGCGACTGAGGCCTAAATTTTGATCGCCATTTCAGCATTTTTGGTCGCATTTTCGAGTAAATTACTCGCAACTTGGAGCCCTGTTTAATTTGTTTTTTTTTTTCCAAAACCTTCATAACATCAATGTTTTTTGCAGGTTTTCATTTTCTGGGCTTTTTCAATCCTTAATTTAGGGCAGAAATTGGGCCCTTTTCCTATGACACAAACGTTCTGAGCTATTTTTTCTATTATCTTTAGGTACCTTACTTTATACCATTTATCAAAAACAAACATACTTATCCATTTCCGAATCACAATCTAGAAGCAAAGTAAAAACTTTGGAACTGACAAGTTAGGTTAGACACGTGAACTTCCACCAGGGAAGTGAGGCCGGGTGATTTGGAAGGGTAAGCACCTCCTGTTTAGCTAGCTACACCCGTCACGTGTGTAATAAAAATTGTGTGAAAGGAACATGGAACTATGAGACGTCAAATATATCCAAGGCAATTCTGGACACAGAGACATCAAACTTATCAACAATACTGTGATGACGGCCATAACATTTTTTGAGGGCCTTGATAAGCCTAGGCTTGCAATATCCCTGAGTCAACAATTAATTTGCAAGCAGCCTACTTTGTTGTACAAAGTCCCCGTATCTCAGACAAAAAACTAGTATAAATTCATGTACACAGTATTTTACATGACCAGAATAAGATTAGCAAGGGTCCCAAAAATAAGTCTGGTCCCAAAAATAAGTCTGGGCCCATAAATTTTACACATTTTAGCTATTCATAAGTATTACAACTTCTTTTCTGATATGAGTTGAGTTGAGTAATGATGTTTAACGTCTCAGGCAAGAATATTTCACTTATATCGAGATGTCACCAGCTATAGGCGAAGGTGCAGAAAATTTGCCTGTGCTTTGCGCTGATTGCATTATATAATAGAATTCTTTATCGAGCCAAGCCCACCATGACTCGAGACCTCGTTTATTTTAAGTTCCCATCTGAAAGAACTGTGTCTTTCATTTTGTAATGCTGAATGCTTGGCGAAAGAACAGTCACTACCCACTTTCAAGTCTTGGGTCTTGGTCGGGATTCGAACCCACGACCTCCCACTTATGGAGCCAGCACTCTATCAACTGAGCTATCACAGTGGTAGTATTTTCTGATTGAGATGGGCCACCAACTCAAAAGCTTTATCCTTGCATGATCTTTTAATGTCAGAAAAAGCTCTGATTTTCATGTAGTTTGCTCTACGGGGTTTTTAATTTACAAATACACCAGTACAATATTGCTGTACATGTATATCAAGTGTGATTGATTATGGAAACTAAATTACAACCATTTATTTTACATTATTTAATCTTTGTTACAATCTGGTACACAGGACAAATCTACTAGGGTGTTCCGCTAGTGTAATTGACTTAGTTGATCTTTTATTGCTAGTGGTCGTTAATTGCCAGCTCGTTAAATTACCTGTGGGAAATTCTCTACTGTCACTCGTCCATCCCTATGTAAAAGCTAGTTGTAGGACATTATTGATACAATCCTAATGGAATCATATACAGTACTAATATACCTTGGAAGCCAATATGGCCATTGTCTCGTAATTTCTAAAAAAAAATCTTTCAAATAATTCCATCATCACTCGTCCATCCCTATGTAAAAGTTAGCTGGTCATTATTGATACCACCCTGATGGGATTATATCTCATATGTACTACCGTAATATAACAGTACCTTGGTAGCCAATATCGCCATTGGCTCCTAAATTCTGAGAAACTTTTTGAAATAATTCCACCGTCACTCGTCCATCCCTGTGTAAAAGCTAGTTGGACATTATTGATACAATCCTAATGGGATTATGTATACATCATATGTACTAATATACCTTGGTAGCCAATGTGGCCATTGTCTCGTAATTTCTAAAAAAAATGTTTCAAATAATTCTACAGTCACTTGTCCATCCCTATGTAAAAGCTAGTTGAACATTATTAATACAAGTTTAATGGGATTATATATATATATATTTCATCTGTGCTATTACCTTTGATACCAATCCTGGTAGCCACAAATTGCCATTAGATCTTAATTTCTGAGAAATTATTTTAAAAATTAACCTATTAATTTGTTTTGAAATTTTAAAAAAAAATTCTTAAGAAAATACTATATTTTTTCACAGTAGAACATTTTGATACAAGCCTAATGTGATTACACATCAGTCTATAAAGAACTCACAAATTTTGGACATAATGATTTTAAACTTTTGGAAAAACCTTGCAGTATCCTTTTATTGTACTTGCATATAAAGCATATATTATTAGCTCACCTGACCAAAGGTCATGTGAGCTTATGGTATGGTGCAGCGTGTGTATGTGCGTGCGTGCGTGTGTGCGTGCGTGCGTGCGTGCGTCGTTAACACACATTTTCGACTTCTCCTCTGAAAGTACTTGGCAGATTTCAACGAGACTTGGTCAGAAGCATGTCTGGGTCGGTGCTATTCAGATTTGTTCGTGGCATTGCCATGGCTACCATAACTAGGTCAATGTGACCTAGGGGTGCAAAAATCTTAAAAAATCTTCTTCTCCGAAAGTATTGATTGGAGAAAAAATCTGATGTGATATTTGGCTTCTCTAGGGTCTTAAGCCTGTAGTTTGTTCATTTCGTGAAATTCGGTCGAAAAATGGGTTACGCGTTTTTGCGTTTAATTTTGAAAAAAATCTTAAAATAGCTTCAAATTGTTATAACTTGACTACTTGACCAGATAATGACATGGGGTTTTCAGTTTTGACATCTTCTTGTTAGTATTTTCAAAATGAGGTCAAGGTCAATTGTAAAGGTCGTGACCTAATTTTTTTTACCTCTGATTATAATTATTATCTCTAAAACTATAAACTTTTTGTATAGTCATGTATATTAGAATGTTGTAGGTATTGATACAACGATCATTTTGATGTATAGAAAAAGGTCATGGGTTCAAAGGTCAAGGTCACAGATGCGAAACAATACAGAAATGGTTAATTATCTCGAAAACTATAAACTTTTTATATAGGCATTTATATTAGAATGTTGTAGATATTGTTACAATGATCATTTTGATGTATAGAAAAAGGTCATGGGTTCAAAGGTCAAGGTCACAGATGCGAAACAATACCGAAATGGTTAATTATCTCGAAAACTATAAACTTTTTGTATAGGCATTTATATTAGAATGTTGTAGATATTGATACAACGATCATTTTGATGTATAGAAAAAGGTCATGGGTTCAAAAGTCAAGGTCACAGATGTGAAACAATACCGAAATGGTTAATTATCTCGAAAACTATAAACTTTTTGTATAGGCATGTATATTAGAATGTTGTAGGTATTGATACGACGATCATTTTGATGTATAGAAAAAGGTCATGGGTTCAAAGGTCAAGGTCACAGATGCGAATCAATACAGAAATGGTTAATTATCTCGAAAACTATAAACTTTTTGTATAGGCATATATATATTAGAATGTTGTAGGTATTGATACGACGATCATTTTGATGTATAGAAAAAGGTCATGGGTTCAAAGGTCAAGGTCACAGATGCGAAACAATACCGAAATGATTAATTATCTCGAAAACTATAAATTTTTTGTATAGGC
Organism: Anadara kagoshimensis; assembly: GCA_021292105.1. Lineage (NCBI taxonomy): Eukaryota > Metazoa > Mollusca > Bivalvia > Arcoida > Arcidae > Anadara > Anadara kagoshimensis. The sequence goes on from CM037863.1 coordinate 44,051,126, forward strand.
ATGTATATTAGAATGTTGTAGGTATTGATACAACAATCATTTCGATGTATAGAAAAAGGTCATGGGTTCAAAGGTCAAGGTCACAGATGCGAACCAACACCAAAATGGTTAATTATCTCGAAAACTAAAACTTTTTGTATAGGCATGTATATTAGAATGTTGTAGGTATCGATACAACGGTCATTTTGATGTATAGAAAAAGGTCATGGGTTCAAAGGTCAAGGTCACAGATGCGAAAACAATACCGAAATGGTTAATTATCTCGAAAACTATAAACTTTTTGTATAGGCATGTATATTAGAATGTTGTAGGTATCGATAAAACAATCATTTCGATGTATAGAAAAAGGTCATGGGTTTAAAGGTCAAGGTCACATGTAAAACAATACTGAAATGGTTAATTATCTTGAAAACTATAAACGTTTTGTATAGGCATGTATATTAGAATGTTGTAGGTATTGATACAATGATCATTTTGATGTAAAGAAAAAAGTCATTGGGGTTTAGTATTTATGTTTTCTTTAAATCTATCAGCTAGCCATTAGTTATCAGGTGAGCGTATAAGGCCCATGGGCCTCTTGTTCACAATAAGTTGATAATTGGCACAGCAAGATATCTTTGGGGTTTTTTAACACCAAAGAAAGTGTTTCATATATATTCTTTCACAATGGGTTGTTAATTCATATAGTGTGTATAACTAAAATTTCGGATAACGGATAACGTTGTGAATTTTTAACCTTCTAGTGTTATATAAATTAAAATAAATTCTTTTAGTATACAAAAGTATTTTGTTAACCTAGCAATAATCACTAATATGATCATTGTTCACACTTACGTCGTAAATTTTGAATTTTTGATTAAAAAAAATGGGATAGAACTTCTTTTTTTTGTAACCTCCTCCACCCATTTAATTCTGTGTAAAATTTTTAAAAAATAATTTTTACACAGAAATGTTAAAAATGGCTTGGTTCCGTCAAATAAATTCTATATAAAATTTTTGAAAAATCAATTTTTCACAGACTTGTTGAAAATGGCTTGATTCTGTCATTTTTTAGGCTTTTTCAATCAAAATTAAATTTCTAGTGGCAGTATAGATAGAAGGTTACAGAGGCTTAGAACTTAGATTCCCAAGTTAAGTTGAGTAATGGTGTTTAACCTCCTATTAAAGAATATTTCACTTATATTGAGACTTCGCCAGCTATAGGCAAATGTGCAGAAATTTTGCAAGTGTGTGTTGCGATGATGGCATGATACAGCAGGGTTCTTTAGCGTGCTTGTTTCAGAGAGAGAGAGAGAGAGAGAGAGATATTCAATTCCTAAGTGTGATATTCTTTGTCAAAATATTATTTATATTCACCAGTATGTGTTATATGTTATATACATTGTGCATTTAACAAAAATTGTTTTTTTTTTACACCCCAGAAAAATGATATCATATAACACCTCATCTTTTGTTAAGGCTATCTTTAACGACCATGTTACAGAAATGCTATGAAATTTTACCGTAATATTTCCCTGTACTGATACTTAATGTTATGTAAAAATTCAAACACAGGACTGATATAATACATGTAGTACAAAATTAAAAAGATAGCCCACTCAGCACTAATTTTGTTAGGTTATCTTTAATAACCATGTTTGAGAAATGTTATGAAATGTTAACACTTTCTAAGGCTGGTATAAATTAGGAAGACAGCCCACTCAGCACTAATTTTATACAATATCTTTTTCATTTTTAAAAAAAAATATTTTACTAATCTGTTCTTGAGAAGACTTTTTTATATAAATTTAGCGAGCTATCTTTTATATTTTTAGCTCACCTGACCGAAGGTCATGTGAGCTTATGGCATAGCGCAGCGTGTGTATGTGCGTGTGTGCGTCGTTAACACCTATTTTCGACTTCTCCTCTGAAACTACTGGACAGTTTTTAATGAAACTTTGTCAGAAGTATATATGGGCCGGTGCAATTCAGATTTGTTCGTGGCGTCGCCATGGCTACCATAACTAGGTCAAGGTGACCTAGGGGTGCAAAAATCTTAAAAAATCTTCTTCTCCGAAAGTACTGATTGGAGAAAAAATCTGATGTGATGTTTGGCTTCTCTAGGGTCTTAAGCCTATAGTTTGTTCATTTTGTAAAAATCGGATAAAAAATAGGTTACGCGTTTTTGCGTTTTTTTGAAAAAATCGTAAAATAGCTTCAAATTGTTATAACTTGACTATTTGACCAGATAATGACATGAGGTTTTCAGTTTTGACATCTTCTTGTTAGTATCTTCAAAATGAGGTCAAGGTCAATTGTGAAGGTCGTGACCTAATTTTTTTTTACCTCTGATTATAATTATTATCTCGAAAACTATAAACTTTTTGTATAGGCATGTATATTAGAATGTTGTAGGTATTGATACAACGATCATTTTGATGTATTGAAAAAGGTCATGGGTTCAAAGGTCAAGGTCACAGATGTGAAACAATACTGAAATGGTTAATTATCTCGAAAACTATAAACTTTTTGTATAGGCATGTATATTAGAATGTTGTAGGTATTGATACAACGATCATTTTGATGTATAGAAAAAGGTCATGGGTTCAAAGGTCAAGGTCACAGATGCGAAACAATACCGAAATTGTTAATTATCTCGAAAACTATAAACTTTTTGTATAGGCATGTATATTAGAATGTTGTAGGTATCAATACAACGATCATTTTGATGTATAGAAAAAGGTCATGGGTTCAAAGGTCAAGGTCACAGATGTGAAACAATACTGAAATGGTTAATTATCTCGAAAACTATAAACTTTTTGTATAGGCATGTATATTAGAATGTTGTAGGTATTGATACAGCGATCATTTTGTTGTATAGAAAAAGGTCATGGGTTCAAAGGTCAAGGTCACAGATGTGAAACAATACTGAAATGGTTAATTATCTCGAAAAACTATAAACTTTTTGTATAGGCATGTATATTAGAATGTTGTAAGTACTGATACAACGATCATTTTGATGTATAGAAAAAGGTCATGGGTTCAAAGGTCAAGGTCACAGACGCGAAACAATACCGAAATGGTTAATTATCTCGAAAATTATAAACATTTTGTATAGGCATGTATATTAGAATGTTGTAGGTATTGATACAGCGATCATTTTGATGTATAAAAAAAGGTCATGGGTTCAAAGGTCAAGGTCACAGATGCGAAACAATACTGAAATGGTTAATTATCTCGAAAACTATAAACTTTTTGTATAGGCATGTATATTAGAATGTTGTAGGTATTGATACAACGATCATTTTGATGTTTAGAAAAAGGTCATGGGTTCAAAGGTCAAGGTCACAGATGTGAAACAATACCGAAATGGTTAATTATCTCAAAATATATAAACTTTTTGTATAGGCATGTATATTAGAATGTTGTAGGTATTGATACAATGATCATTCTGATGTATAGAAAAAGGTCATGGGTTCAAAGGTCAAGGCCACAGATGCAAAACAATACCGAAATGGTTAATTATCTCCAAAACTATAAACTTTTTGTATAGGCATGTATATTAGAATGTTGTAGATATTGATACAACAATCATTTTGATGTATAGAAAAAGGTTATGGGTTTAAAGGTCAAGGTCACATATGCGAAACAATACCGAAATGTTTAATTATCTCGAAAACTATAAACATTTTGTATAGGCATGTATATTAGAATGTTGTAGGTATCGATACAACGATCATTTTGATGTATAGAAAAAGGTCATGGGTTCAAAGGTCAAGGTCACAGATGTGAAACAATACTGAAATGGTTAATTATCTTGAAAACTATTAACTTTTTGTATAGGCATGTATACTAGAATGTTGTAGGTATTAATACAACAGTTATCATGATGTAAAAAAAAAAGTCATTGGGGTTTAGTATTTATGTTTTCTTTAAATCTATCAGCTAGCCATTAGTTATCAGGTGAGCGTATCAGGCCCATGGGCCTCTTGTTTACTTTACACATACCGGTATATACTATAAGTGAAAGTTCAACATGGTATAATACATAAATAACAAACAACAAAAACACATAAAAAACCAAACACACACAATCACAAAAATAAAAAAAAAGGATGGGAACCTTTGCAAAAACTCGAATCTTAGGATTTTTGGTTTTTTATATATACATTTTAATGATATACATGTATAAACAGACAAAATGTTGTTTACATATTTTTTTTCCACATCATATAATAATATTTTTAACATAGACAAATAATATTGAATTGCACCTAATAATTTGTCAAACTATTGTGGAGAAATAATTTGTTTATATTATTAAAATTCCTCACATTTGCTAAAAATTTTAACAATTCATATTCTATGTTTACAGCCGGTTCAGGTCATTGGACTTGGCTTGTCATAAATAATTTGTTTAGACATTTCAAAATGGGGTCTGCAAAGGGAACCAGGAATGTTTTTAACATAAGAGTCTGTATATCCTGTGAAATAAAGAATAATTTTAGGTTTCTTGTATACATTTGAAGCAGTGTTCAATCTAGAAGGGCTACCGGTATGTTTGCTTTCCTGGTTACCAAAATTGCCAGTTAGTTACTAATAATTTAAAATGTGTGGAAACCTATGATTCGGGCCCTTGAAGCATTGGACACAAATGGGGTCTGAAAAAGGAAATAGGATGTTTTTAACATAGAAAAACTTAACCGGGAACTTGTTTGTTTGAAGCAGTGGAACTTTTCATTCCTGGTACCCAAAATAGCCATTTACCTACTAAAAATTAAAAAAAATTGTGGACTCCTACAATTTGGGCCCTTAAGTGTGCCATTGGACAAAGAATGGGGTCTGAAAAGGGAATTGGATGTTTTTTTACAAAGACCTGTTTATGCCATTAAAATCTTAGTTGAATAAAAAAAGAAAAATTTGAACTTGTTTGAATAAAGCATTGTTGAATCTATTATGCGCTGTATTTCTATTCCTGGTAACCAGAATTGCTTGTGGAAACCTTGAATTGTGTGGCTCTTGGTCCATTGGACACTAAATAAAGAGAAAGAGAGAGAGAGAGAGCAAAACCTTTAGTTAGAACAAAAACAGAGAAAGATTAAAACTGGCTAACCTGTACAACAGAGAGAGAGAGAGCAACACACACACACACACACACGTACATACAGGATATATCAGAGACTAGCTGACTGAATTCATTCTACCTTACTAATGTTAAATTGGCTTTAATTAGACTCTTTAAGATTTTATAAATGTTATTAAGTTCACACAGTTCTGATGTAACTTGATAAGTTTATACTGCTTGTAGGAGGTTACCCTAAGGGTTAAACAGTTGCTGAGAGGTTTAACGGAAAGGGTAAAATGATAGGGGAGAAGTTACAGGGAGGGTTAAACAGTAGCTTGTAGGAGGTTACCCTAAGGGTTAAACAGTTGCTGAGAGGTTACCGAAAGGGTAAACTGATAGCAGAGAGACAACAGGGAGGGTTAAACAGTAGCTGAGAGGTTACAGGGAGGGTAAAACGATAGCAGAGACACAACAGGGAGGGTTAAACAGTAGCTGAGAGGTTACGGGGAGGGTAAAACGATAGCAGACAGACTACAAGGAGGGTTAAACAGTAGGCCCTGGGAGGTTATAGGGATAAAACGATCATGAAAAAGTTACAGGGAGGGTTAAATGGTAGCTGACATTGTTACAGGGAGGGTTAAAAGAATAGTTTGGAAGTTACAGGGAGGGTTTATTAGTAGCTGAGAGGTTTTGGAAGGGTTAAACAGTAGCTCCTGGGAGGTTATAGGGGGTAAAACATTAGTCGAGAGGTTACAGGGAGGGTTAAACAGTTAAACTATGAGGCTACAACTTACAGATTGAAACAATAGTTGTTAAGTTACAGGGAGGGCTAAATGATAGCTGACAGTTGAGACTACAGAGAGGGTTAAACAGTAGCTCCTGGGAGATTATAGGAGGTAAAACGATAGAGGTTACAGGGAGGGTTAAACAGTTTGGGAGAGGTTACAGGGAATGATAACTGTTGCTGAGAGGTGACAGGTTGGATTGGTGAGGGAGGGGGTTAAGTGGTAGCTGAGAGATTATAGGGTAGGTTAAAGAGGAAGTTGAAAGTTTACTGGGAGTAGCCAACAGTAGTCAATAAGTTAACCTGGAGGGTTTAACAGTAGCTGAGAGGTTAACCTGCCATGTAAACAAGTAGCAGAGCTTTGTGGTAAAGGTTAAAATAGAGAAATAGATTACATGTTTTTATCTTGGTGGTCTTCTGTTGTATATGTATGCACTGTAAATTGTAATATGTGTATAGTTGTTGTATGAAGTATATCCTTTTTAAGTTATCTCTTTTTTAGTCACATACATTCTTAATCTCAATGGCCAAGTATACCACTGCTATAGCTCAGTTGGAGAGTGCTCACTCCGTAAGTAGGAGGTCATGGATTCGAACCCCAACCAGGTCTGACCTAAGACTTGAAAGTGGGTAGGGATTCTTCTTTCGCCTGAAGCAGTCAGCATTATAAAATGAAAGTCACTGTTTTTTTTATGGGAACTTAAAACAAACAGGGTCCCATGTCACGGTAGGGTGGCATGATAAAGATCCCTGCTGTATAATGCCATTAGCGCAACACACACAAAATTTCTTTACCTTGGCCTATAGCTGGTGATGTCTCAATATAAGTGAAATATTCTTGACCGGGATGTTTAACATCACTACACAACTCAATGGCTAAGTAGTCTATAAAACTGACTAATAGACCGGTGGTATAGCGGCACCTCTCTATGCTTAGGTTTGAATCAGTCTTGCTATAGTAGAGTAATGGTATTTCATGTGATGGTGGACTAAACCAGAGTGCCTGGAGAAAATCACCAAACAAGCCCAACCAACCAATAGGTTTATTAACCGAATCATATATTGCCTCAAACAGATTACATGGAATTCACTGTGGCGTGATCTGTTAATCCCCTGTTAATGTGGAGTGCTCTGTGGTTCTCTCTCTCTCTCTCTCTCCCCCCCCCCCCCCCAAAAAAAAAACACTTTGAGAACAAGCTCATTCCTCTGATAACTGAGTTGTATTGCATCTAATAGATTACATGGAATTTGACTGTGGATTTATTCATATAAAAAAGATAACAGTGTAAAGTGCCTCAAGTTTTACCTCACCATTTGACCTTTAATTTGAATTATAGATTGGGCTAATAGACTATGGGTGTGATTTAGCTAAGACAGCATGTTTCATTACCATAAACAGCCACTGAGCCTTATAAATATATCAACTTGATATAGCCCTAAATTGCACAATAAGCATTTCTGTTCAAATATTCAAATTAAAGGTCAAACGGCCAGGTCAAACTTGCCGCACTGTAATAAGATGTTTGTACAGTTACATCAGAAATAAAACTATTTTAAAATTCAAATGTTTACATTAACAGGTAGAAAATTTAAACCCCAAGACACGACAAGCACGACCTTACTTCATGAACTTGTATTTTGTATTTTAAACTCATGGAATCCCAAACATGTGTCGTTATTTTTGAAGAACAAGTTTGTGAAATTTTTATCCAATATTTTATCCTGAAAATTTACAGTTAGAAAAAGATATTTTTCCCCCAAAATACTGATTGACTAGGGAGCTGTTTAGACGATTAGAGTGAAAGATCGCGTAGTCAGGTCATATTTGTCGCAAGTAAATTTCATGAGAAGGAATATTTACTTAAACATTCAGAATGTTTCTGCACATCCACTGACTTAACATTTAATAGTTTGTTCTTTAACATGTTTGATTTGTATGCAGCTGATTACAAAACTATTTGACTTTTTGACAGCCCCTCCCTCCTCCTTCTCCGATGTTATAAACTTTTTGAACTCGGCTACCCTATAAAAGCAACACCTTATGAACTCCTGTTTATGTGTGACCTTGATTTCATTAATTAAATTTACTACTAGTTCATTATCAGAAATTAAAAAAATAACACATGATTAATATGTTTGCATAATGGAAATTACTACCACAAAAAATCTGCTGGTACACTAAATTGTGTGTGCGGTGGGATATGGGGTGGGTGGGGTAGGGTGGAGTGGCAAGCTTTTTCAAATAAGGTTCTGCCCCAAGTTAGGATGAACCTTGGGTCTGAGGCACTGTGATTTGTTTGCTTTAATTGACTCATCCATTGAGACTCCCCTCATGTGGGGTGGGGGGGGGGGGGTGGTTGTTGGGGGTAAGATTCGGCCCTAAGAATCACAGTTATTTCTAAACTAAGATTTTCCTTAAATTTAGCAAATTTTGATAAGCTTTTTGTAACTATATGAATAAACCTTTTCATAAACTGAATCCAAATATTTTAAAGATAGAAGTGATTTTTAACTGCTTACAAATTAAAAAAAATTATTAAGATTTCAAAATCGACTAGACTTCAGTTAAGGAGAATCTTAGTTATTTTAGGAATCATGGTGAAACTAGAACCTGTCTATGGTAGACATTTCGCATGGGTAAAATTTTCACAGTAATTTCTTTAGCGCAAAATAAGCAAAAATTTTACCCACGCGGAAATTTCTCCCTTTGCAGTATCTGATCGAATGATGGCAATGTGCATTGGTTCTACGTCAGTTTTTATTTAGAAATCTCTTAATCTTTAGTTAAACAAGAATCATAACTTGATATTCTTAATAAAAGGATTAGAGTACTCCTATCAGTTTGATCCATCATACCTCAATTAGCGCAGGATGAGTGGAGCGACATATCAGCTTGATCCCATGTACCTCAATTAGCGATGGCTAAGTGGAGCAGCATGCTGATTGTCAGATTTGGAGGATGATAACATCTTTGAAGAGGAGATTTAGTTAACTTGTAAAATGTTTAGCTAATGTCACAGTTGGTAACTGGCAACTTTTAAAAAATGGAGGGTTTATTTAACTGGAAGTAAATTCAATTCCAAATCCAATTTGCAAAATCAAAAAAGTAAAGAAAATACTGAAAATACAGGAAACTTACAACACCTGTGAATAGTGGAGTATGGTGTTGATAAAATGGGGATACTTAGCGATATTCAGTAGAGTTCTAATATTACAATAAGAATTTGTAAGAAATAAATTAGATCTCAACACAAGATATCAATATATCTATTTTTTAATCATCGACTAGTTTCACCAGAATATTTCTGGCGATTTCAGGACCATTGATTCTGACGAATCTAGTCGATCATTAAAATTAAAGTATATTTATTGTTAACTAGTGTTGAGATCTAATTTATTTCTTACAAAGTAAAGAAAACAATTGAAAAAAGGCAAAGAATATATATACTTGTATATATACACAAAAATTATACATGTGTCCTGTCAGCGTACATGTGTATACCTGTGAAACTTGGACATTTTGTTTATTTTTTAAATACCCAGGTGACAAATATCATGCATAATTAATAAGCATACTGCAGTTTGATTAAATGCTCGTTAAAAGTTGTAAAACCTGATAAATTCTGCAAAAGGATGGAGGTAATGTTGTGGAAGGGGTGGTGTATTGTTGTAAAGTTGAGTTGAGTAGTGATGTTTAACGTCCCAGTCAAGAATATATCACTTATATTAGGACGTTGTCTGCTATAGGCGAAGGTGCAGAAATTTTACTTGTGCATTGGGCTGATTGCATTATACAGAAGGGTTCTTGAACATGCCAAGCCTACCGTGACACAGGACCTCGTTTATTTTTAGTTCCAATTTGAAAGAATGTGACTTTCATTTTGTAATGCCAAGTGTGTGGTAAAAGAACAGTCACTTCTCATTTTTAAGTTTTGGTCAGACCCATTTTGAGTTTAAACCCACAACCTCCCCCTTATAAAGTGAGCACTCTACCATCTGAGGTACCACAGCGGTTGCTAAAGTGTGTAATGTGGGGGAGGGGATGGTGTTTTGTTGTAAAGGAGGATAGTGTTGGGTACTTGAAAATTCACAAAAAAAATTTTACTAAATAGTGATAAACATCTAAATTTATAATTAGCTTTACATGTGTATGCATGTGCATTATGTTTAATTTGATCTGAATTTTTATGGTAAAGTTCATTCTCCAATTGGTTCTATTAAAATATCCATATGTTTATAGTTACACAATATTTAGTAAGTTCATTTTAATGTCATTGGAGTAATTTAAGCTAAATTTTAACTGTTAAAATTATGCTCTGTATTATATCATTTTAAACACATACAGATATTTCAATTTTTACAGAAATTTATAAACCACACCACAAATTCAGTAAGGGCAACTCATAGAAATTTTAGTATTTAGTGCCTATATCTCAAATCAATTAAGACCACTGTGGTAAAATGCTCGCTTCATATGTCAAAGGTTGTGGGTTTAAACCCCAGCCAAGTCTGAACAATACCTGAATTTGGCTAGTGACTGTTCTATCGCACATGGCATTTAGAAATGAAAGTCAGGAGGTCCTTTGGAAGAGAATTTAGAAACATGCCCCGTGTAACTGCAGGTGTGGCACATTAAAGAATCCTCCCTGCCTATTGCCCTAAGTGCACTGTGAAGGTAAAAATTTATGCACTTTGCCTATAGTTGGTGACATCTTGATATAAGTGAAATATTCTTGACTGTGGATGTTAAAGAACATTACTCAACTCTACTCTACTCCAGCATTCCAGAAGTGACCCACCATTAGTCTTTCGTTAATAGCTTATATCTGAAAAAAAATTATTATGAAAATGATAATGAAGAAAATACATGGAAATTTAAAAGAAAATACATGAAAATTTAAAAGAAAATAATGAAAATTTAAAAAATAAAATAAATAAATAAATAAATAATAAATAAATAAAAAAATAAATAAAAAGTAAATAAAAAAATAAATAAATAAATTTAAAAAATCATCAAAAAAATACTTTGCATAAGTATGATACATTATACATGTATTGGTATTTTTTCCTTTGGCCTTCTTATGATATAGTGTATTTTATAAGGTATCAATTTTGACATCTCAACGGGATATTCACATTTTCCATTTTTCATTTCTGTTTGATTTTTCTAACACCTTGATTTTACTTAACATAAATATGCATTTTTGTATTATTGACATCAGCATGTGAACATTAGATCTCTGAATTATGGCATTTTAAAGATGCTGTGATTTTTACATTAATTTTTCAGGCTTTCTAGACATGAACTACAGCTCTGTCCAAAGTTTAGCACTGAGCTACGAAAAGGAGCCCAAGTGGCTGCCCAAAATATGGATAGCTGCTTAAGGGATAAATAACAGCTGCAAAAAAACTGTCAAGATCTAGCCGACCATGGACTGATATATGAGCTGCCATTTCTACATCTACATTTATTATAGTTAGCTTTAAGTGTTAAACTTTCGACAGGCCATTACCGTACTTAGAAAATATGTGAGGGGGCATTTCAGAATCGTATAAATTTTTTTCCATCGTATTTCAGAAACGGTACATGGTTTATTGTCCCGTCTTGCTAAGTGTGCATAAAAAGTGGCATGTTGGCAATACAGACTAATAAATTAGACAGGATTTATTTCACATTGCAAAAAAATATGAAGTACTTCACACAGACACAACATGTTGTAAAAAATTTCAAAATATTAAAAATAGCTGGTTCTGTCTTAACCAAACTCTAAATAATGTCGTGTCATGACATTGAACCAAGGTGATATCCGAAAGGTCAAGGTCGTTGGAAAACATAAAACCCTGTAGATGTGTGTGTGTGTGTTGTGGGGGGGGGGGGGGGCGGGGGGGGGGGCAGGTATTTGGCTCTCAAGAGACAGTTCTAGTTTATCATTTTTCACCTAGTTTTTTGTGAACTTTTATTTAACTCTGGTTATTTTTTGATGGATTGCTAGCAAAGAAGCTATTTTTCTATCAGCACAGAAATTAAAGGATCATATTCAAAGCAAGAAGATAGGATATAAGATTTCAGTAGATTAAGTGTATATGATGTTAATCTGGATTAGATTCAAATTAGTCTGATGATTTTACTTTGTTCGTTAATATAGATTTACCTCTGTAACTAATTAATAATATCAGTCAAGGTGATTTAAAAAATTCTAACATGACCTGCATTTTCCTTCATTTGAAATATGAAGAGAGCCAACCGGGGTATAACAAACGATATTCCCATCGCTATTCCGTTTTAATGAAATGACATACTCCTTGCTTATCTTATGAGGTCATGCTATGTTCCGCGAACAATGGTTGTGACATAATTTTCATTCATGAAATCATTAATTTCAATGGAGGTCATCTCAGCAGCCGAATCGTTTCAATGGACCTTTTGCAATTAGACTGTAAAATGTACTTCTGACGAAAAAGTTTGCAATGTTTATTTCAATCTTTTTTATCTAAGTCATGTTAGAATTGAAATGATCAACATCTACCCGTGGTATATTGTTAAATATTACTCATGCCGGAGTTCACATCCGGAATAATATATCACGAGGTGGCTTGCCACCGAGTGATATATTCACCGCATGGTAATGGCGGTCCTTATATTATTCAACAATATACCATGGGTAAATGTTAATTATTTCTTAAATAATCACCAGTCCTAAATACTCAGAACATTGATATCGATATGTTGCCAAGTATACATGTAGATGGTAACGTTTACATGGTTATACCTCAGAATTATTTAATCTGCATGTATTTATTTCAAGGTCACCTCGTACATGTATGTCAGGCAAGGTCATTGAAAGGTCAACAGATCACATGGACTTTCAATTCTGATGGTGAAATTGATTGATTGATTGATTGAAAAAGGTTTAACGTCCAAGTCAAGAATATTTCACTTACATGGAGACATCACCAGGTATAGATGTAGTGGCATGAATTTTGACCTTTGCAGTGCACTTGGGGCAATGTGCAGGGAGTTGTTTTAAGTGCCATGTCTGTCATGACACAGGGCATTTGTGTTTAAAGGTCTCTTCTGAAGGACCTGTGACTTTCTTAATGACAAGTACATAGCAAAAATACAGTCACTGTCTAGTCAAATCTTGGTCTTCAAACCCACGACCTCCCACATACATAGCAAGCACTCTACCACTGAGCTACGGTAGTGGTACTTGATGGTACTTGTAAATACAAACAAACAAATTGAATGTACGTTAATTGAATATAGCATAAGTTCACATTTTCTGTTTTATTTAAATAGCTCAAATAATATTGACATGGCCTATCAGATTAAATTAATTCATTTAAAAATATTAATCAAAACAAAACTGATAAATGAATTAAAACACATTAGTAAAGTGATTGACAACAGAACTTTTATTGTTGTTACATTTATTTTGTTGTTTTAACTCATGTACATGTGATATTTGACATAAGTAAAACCTTGATTCATCGCCACTATTTGTTCAGTCAAATTTTGGCGTTATAAAGGGGTTTGGCAATAAATCGAGGGAGGCCCATAAAGAAAAACATAAAGAACATGGATTTTGGGACTTCAAAATAGTGTGGCGATAAGCGAGGTGGCAAAGTTATCGAGGGGCATTATAACGAGGTTTTACTGTACCTGAAATTAAATTGTGTTTTAAGGGATTGCGACAACACCTCACCTCATAGAATTGATGTATTTTGATATCCTCAATTTAAAGTATATGTCATCAGGGATGTCAGTAGCAGGCAAAAATTACCCACTACTCCCTGAAAATTTCTGACTACTTTCTTGGAGTTGTCAGTTGATTTAAATGGTGAAACATTCATTTTTTCCTCCTACTTTTCAACTTTTCTCTGGAAACTTAATGACATTCTTGGTCATATGGTAGGCTTTGGGTTGAGCCCAGCTGGGACTGTTTTATCATCTTTCACCAGTACACCAGCTCAATTGGTAGAGTGCTTTCCCTCAGCATATAGACATTTAGGAATGAAAGTCACAGGGTCTTTGGAAGACACCTTAAATTTAAACTTGATGCCCGCGTCAAGGCAGACATTGCACATTAAAAGAACCCTCCCAGCTCATTGCCCTGAGCGTACTGCAAAGGTAAAAATTTCTTTCAATTCTCTTATAGCTGGTGACATCTCGATGTGAGTGAAATATTCTTAACTGGGACATAAAACCCCATTGAATCAATCAATCAACCATACATCTCTTCCCAAGTCGTTTCCAGGCGATTACTTAGAACATATCAAAAGATTTTCTGCAAATATTGTGCAATTACTATAAAATACAAAATCATTGAAGACAATTAGTTCAATTTTTAGTACAAATCAATTGTTTAGCACTATAACATACAGAAAAAATACATATAATACACTTGTGCATTGATTGATTGCTTCAGTGCATGGCAGTGGAAAGATTTGATGTTATTAGGTTAAATGCCCTATTTGTAAGACTTTTATTTTAAATCCCAGAAGTGATGTTAATTGCAAGTGTTTTTGCACTATAAAGTCCATGTCACGCTGCATTAGATTGGAAAATGTAGTTAAAATTCAAATGTCTCAATGTCCAGGATTGCCCTGAATGTATTAGATGTCTCATAGTACCATGTTCCGTTCAATCAATTTTGATTACACTTGTGATAGGTGTAGCTAGCTAAACAGGAGTTGATTTCCCTTCAGGAGCACCAGGCGGAAATTTACAGGTTTAACCTAACTTTTCAGTTTCAAATTTTCTACTATGATTCGGACATGGATTAATATGTTAGTTTTTGATTTAGAAACAACCATTTATGTTGAATTTTGAAATTCACCCATTAAAATTTGTACTTGTTGAATGTTATAATTAAAGTAAGATTACATTGAGCGTAAACAATTACTGCATTAAGTTAAATGGGTTGTGAAACACTAATTCTTCTATCCATACATTTATCTTTTCATCCAGCAATACTGCCTGCAGCTGGCCATCCATCCATCTACCCATCCATTCCTACCATCCAGCTTGCATCTACCAATCTGCCACCATCAGACTGGTGTGTTCACTTCCAATATCCCAAAAGAGCAGAAATTCACTGATGACAGAAATCATTACTTTCTTAAAATTCAATTCAGTTCAGTATTCAATTAGCATGTTCTTAGAGGTTTAATTGATTTTCCATCAGAATTCATTTGTAATAATTTATTTATCTGTATCTTTGAGTTCTGTCATGTTGTGATAAGGTGTGCTTTGTGCTGCCTTGTTGTGATAAAGTGTGCTTCATGCAAAGTGTGCTAAATGTTTAATTTAAATGAATATTATATAAATTGATCATTATTGATTATTGACTGTTACACATTATTTTCATATATGGCTTCCATGTTGTTTACAAAAAATGTTTTTATATGGTTGGTTAGTTGGTTGTATGTTGTTTTACATCGCTCCAGCAATATAGGGAATTGCCAACCCAAGTTCTGATATATTTGGATCGAAACAAAGCTAGACGAGGCACCACAATATACATGAAATCAATTAAAAATCAATGTCAATATGCTCTCAAAATATTGAAACACCTGATTTCATTTATAAATCTTTGCAGAAAAAATTGTGTCTTGCACGAGTGGCAGGGTTATAGAGATTGGATTATAGTAATGGAGTTTTACAATCCAGTCAAGATTCTTATTCTTATATTGAGGTGGTCAGTTCAGGAATGGTGGAGAAAACCAGAGTGTCCAGAGAAATCCATGGACCTTTGGAGAACTGACACACTTTTTTACCCTAGGAGTTGAGTTGAGTAATGGTGTTTAACATCCCAGTCAAGAATATTTCACTTATATCGAGACGTCGCCAGCTATAGGCGAAGGTGCAGAAATTTTGCCTGTGTGTTGTGCTTATGGCATTACACAACATGGTTCTTTAGCTTGCCGAGCCCACCGTGACACAGGACCTCGTTTATTTTAAGTTCCCATCTGAAAGAAATGTGACTTTTATTTCGTAATGCCGAGTGCTTGGCAAAAGAATAGTCACTACCCACTTTCAAGTCTTGGGTCAGACCCGACCGGGATTCGAACCCACGACCTTCCACTTACGGAGCCACTTTTTACCCTAGGATCTGTTCTGAGTGGGATTCAAACCTAGGCGGTAAGAGGTGTGTGAAGTGCACACTTGAGGAATACTCAACCTCGTAGGTACCACTATGTGCAAGATTAATAGAATCTGTCACAACTTGTGGTGCAAGATAGTAAATTTCAACCCTAGTTCTAAAATATGTTTGGTGCAGAATGAGGCTATCTTGCACAGGGGAGTACAAGATAGAGATATCTTGCACCTCTCTTTTTATGGATTTTCCTGTCTGGGGTGCAAGATAAAGCTATTTTTCATGACTGTTTTTGTGGATTTATCTGTCTGGGGGTGCAAATACACAATGTATAATGTTGATTTATTTCTTCTATTTTCAGACATGATTATAAAAAGTTGCTGTATAATGCTACATTTTGTTTAGTGCCAAGAGGTAGAAGATTAGGATCATTTAGGTAAGTAAAAATTATAAATAAGTTAAAAACACACAGGGCGACACTAAAACCAGCCTGCTAACCTGAGACTAGTAAAAAAAATTGGCCAGGGCCGCTAGTAAATCTTGTATTACCAGTAGCCCAATATCCAGAATTTTGCTCCATTTTCAAAAATTTTGTCTGGGGGGAAGAGATATGCCCCAGACTACTCAACCTCAAGCAGGGCTAGTGATTTGGAACAACTTATAGCCATGTGGGCTAGCTATTGTTGAAAAAGTTAGTGTCAAACCCTGAAACAGAATAATTTTTTTGGAAAATAATACCATTGGATATTGGGAGTTAATTCTACCACTTCTCCTATAGTTGGTGATGTTTCGGTATAAGTGAAACATTCTTGACTGTGATGTAAAACTCAATTCAATCAATCAATCTGATTGGTGAAAAGTCAGAAATATTCATCTAATAGTATAATTATTATATGATTAAAAATTCTCCAATTATCTGAGAGGCATAGAGACAGTATTATGTTTTTTTTTCTTCAGAATTTTGCACCAGTTTATATATATTGGAGTGTATGTCTCTGCCTAGGTCCAAATCTTACTCTGACGGGTCCTGATACAAAGAATTTTATCAGGTTTCTTGCCAAAAGTATATGATTTTCACGTGGTATTTCAGTTTCCTAGTGTGATCAAGTTTGTCAATTCGCTTGTTAAAGGTTAGAGGTTTTCTACAGGCACTCTGGTTTCCTGCAACATCCATGAACTGACTGCCTCGATATAAGTGGAAGAATCTTGACTGGGGCATAAAACACCAATACTCTACACCAACATCCCAGTACTTACTGTCTCAATATAAATGAAAGAAACTTGACTTGGGACTTGGAAGTCCACTCCGTACTTCCAATTACACTCTTTTTTGTTTTGATAACTCTTTCTGATTCTGTTTTGCTCTCAGATTAACTTGAAATTTTTTTTTTTTTGGTTCAGATTTTTAGAAGCCCTGCAGGCAGGGTGTATTCCAGTTTTATTAAGTAATGGTTGGGAATTACCTTTTTCTGAGGTGATTGATTGGAGGAAGGCAGTATTATGGGCAGATGAGAGGCTACTTTTCCAGGTAAGGCTGTTTGTTTTATAAATAGCAATGTGATGACCAATTTGTGAAGTTGTTATCGGTTACCATCATCAGTCCCAAGTCAGTTGAATCTTGGCTTCAGCTATACAGTATGCTGACAGCAACATATACAGCCAAACCTGCCTTGAAAGGCAACCTCTATATTAGGGCGACTTGCTTATAAAGGCCAGTAGAATTGTATCCCAATTGTTCTTTATTCATGTTATTTGAACCTGTATATAAAGACCACCTGCCCATTAAGGACACTTTTACTTGTTCCCTAAGGTGGCCTTTGTAGATAGGATTGACTGTATATCATATCTTGACAGCTTTATTCGCTCAAATAGTAGAAATATTTACCAAACTGCTTGGAGAAACTACAGCTAGCAATCACACAAAATGGCACACTTGTAGCTAACTAAGAAGCATTCCAAAGCTTAATATTGAAAGTTATAGCAGAATATATGTACCTGAGCAACTAAAGCGACTAGTCAGCAACTTAAGCGACTAGCCAGCAACTAAAGCAACTGACCAGCAACAAAAGTGACTAGCCGGCAACTGAAATAAGACAATATAGCAATAAATATGTCATGTATAGGCTGCAAATGTAATAACACTGTATGGTTGAAAATATTTATGTTAAAATCTTAAGTTTTGTTTAATTGATGATCACTCAGTTTTAGTCTACAGATTTTTTTAATTTTTCTTTTTTTGATGATCGATTCTGGTAATTTTCTGAATTTTCAACAGTATGTAACTCTTAAGAAAAAAATATATATAATAAATAAATAAATAAATAAATAAATGAAATAAGTGCAAAAGTGTAAAAAAAAAATTGGGGATTTTATATCCAGACTTTATATAAAATGTGAAATAAACATAACCACCCACCCCACCCCCTCCCAAATAATATATATATATATATATATAATAATAATAATAATAATAAATAGATAAATAAATAAATAAATAACTGTAAAAAAATATATGAAAAAAAAACAACTTGTGGGGATTTTATATCCAGACTTTATAAAGGTAAAGTACACTGAATCATCAGTTTATATAGATACATGTACCACCACATCATAGTAATTATCATATCTATAATAACCACCTGTGTAGCAATGCACTTAATGCCCAGCTAAAAATTATAAATGTGGAAAATACTTCACTTTTGTCATAATGTACAGCTAAATGATAAATGTGGGAAATACTTTGCTTCTGTCATAATGTAATGGTAAAAATTGTGAAAATTTTATGATATATAGAATATAATGGGTAAAAACTGTTAAAATTTGACTATATCATTATAACAAAAAATGAACTTTGTTTATAGGGAAATAGGAAAATACTTCACTTTTGTCATAATGTAATGGAAATATATAATATATATAATGTAATGGGTAAAAATTTAGAAAAATTTGACTATATCATTATTGAAAAATGGACTTTATTTATAGGGTTTCATAATGGAGATTTTCAAGGAATTTTTCTTTTTCAAATATTAATGTACAACCAGGGATATCATTAATTTTTCAAGTAGCAGGAAAAAAGTTGAAAATAGGGGAGAATAGAGAGATATTTCTTTATTAAACAATAGAAAATTAAAAAAAAAAAAGTGGCTGGTAATTTTCAGGGAGTAGGAGGTGATCTCCTTCTTCTGCTTTCTAATGACATCCCTGACAGCTAGACCATAATGTGGAACAATCTTTTACTTGTTTTGTACTGTAATGAAAAAAAAAGTGAAATTTTTAAATATCCTATTAAAAAAATAATGGACATAATTTTTGAGGAATTCTCTGTTGGAATATTAATGCCCAGCTAAATAAAGAATGTGGAAAATCCTTTACTTTTGTTATAATATAATGGAAAAAATTGTAAAAATTTAACCATGGTTATCGAAAAATTGAGTTTTTTTATAGGAGTAACAATCAAGTGGTTAGGTTTAAGGAGCAAATTTGAATAACTATTCTCTCAGCTTGTTAACTATTCTCTCAGCTTGTTAACTGTTCTCTCAGCTTGTTAACTGTTCTCTCAGCTTGTTAACTGTTCTCTCAGCTTGTTAACTGTTCTCTCAGCTTGTTAACTGTTCTCTCAGCTTGTTAACTATTCTCTCAGCTTGTTAACTGTTCTCTCAGCTTGTTAACTGTTCCCTCAGCTTGTTAACTGTTCTCTCTCTCAGCTTGTTAACTGTTCTCTCAGCTTGTTAACTGTTCTCTCTCTCAGCTTGTTAACTGTTCTCTCTCTCAGCTTGTTAACTGTTCTCTCAGCTTGTTAACTGTTCTCTCAGCTTGTTAACTGTTCTCTCAGCTTGTTAACTGTTCTCTCTCTCAGCTTGTTAACTGTTCTCTCAGCTTGTTAACTGTTCTCTCAGCTTGTTAACTGTTTTCTCAGCTTGTTAACTGTTTTCTCAACTTGTTAACTGTTCTCTCAGCTAGTTAACTGTTCTCTCAGCTTGTTAACTGTTCTCTCAGCTAGTTAACTGTTCTCTCAGCTTGTTAACTGTTCTATCAGCTTGTTAACTGTTCTCTCAGCTAATTAACTGTTCTCTCAGCTTGTTAACTGTTCTATCAGCTTGTTAACTGTTCTCTCAGCTAATTAACTGTTCTCTCAGCTTGTTAAATGTTCTATCAGCTAATTAACTGTTCTCTCAGCTAGTTAACTGTTCTCTCAGCTTGTTAACTGTTCTATCAGCTTGTTAACTGTTCCCTCAGCTTGTTAACTGTTCTCTCAGCTAGTTAACTCTTCTCTCAGCTTGTTAACTGTTCTCTCAGCTTGTTAACTGTTCTCTCAGCTTGTTAACTGTTCTCTCAGCTTGTTAACTGTTCTCTCAGCTTGTTAACTGTTCTCTCAGCTTGTTAACTGTTCTCTCAGCTTGTTACCTGTTCTCTCAGCTTGTTAACTGTTCTCTCAGCTTGTTAACTGTTCTCTCAGCTTGTTAACTGTTCTCTCAGCTTGTCAACTGTTCTCTCAGCTTGTCAACTGTTCTCTAAGCTTGTGAACTGTTCTCTTAGCTTGTTAACTGTTCTCTCAGCTTGTTAATTGTTCTCTCAGCTTGTCAACTGTTCTCTAAGCTTGTGAACTGTTCTCTTAGCTTGTTAACTGTTCTCTCAGCTTGTTAACTGTTCTCTCAGCTTGTTAACTGTTCTCTCAGCTTGTTAACTCTTCTCAGCTTGTTAACTGTTCTCTCAGCTTGTTAACTGTTCTCTCAGCTTGTTAACTGTTTTCTCAGCTTGTTAACTGTTCTCTCAGCTTGTTAACATTTCATTTGTCAAATTATACACATATTATGGTTGATAGATGTAGTTAGGAATATCTTACAATTATACCACTGTGGTAGCTCAGTTGGCAGAGTGCTCTCTCCATAAGTGGGAGGTTATGGGTTTGAACCCCAACCGGGCCAGACCCAAGACTTAAAAGAGAGTACTGGTAGTGATTTTTCTTTAAATGGCACTCAGAATTGCGAAATGAAAGTCGCGGTTCTTTTGAATTGGAACTTAAAATATGCAAGGTTCAGTGTCATGGTAGGCTTGGCACAATAAAGAACCCTGCTGTATAATGCCATCATTGCAATGCACTGGCAAACTTTCTGCACCTTCGCCTATAGCTAGGGACATCTTGATATAAGTGAAATATTCTTGACTGGGATGTTCAACTCCATTACTCAACTCAACTCAATATCTTAAAATTAAACCAACATGGTGAGAGACTAGCCAGTAAGTAGATATTTACAAGTATTTCATCAGTCAGACCATCATTTTAGAGCTTTTATATAGAAATATTGAAACCATCAACATAAAGGTTATATTTGCAGAAATCTCAATCAGTGGCCATATTTCAGGGTTGTCACATGGACACATTTTTGGTACTATTTCCAATTATAGGGCAAGTATTTGGGAGATTTGCGTACAAAATTTTGTTATGCCATTTTGAAGAAAATCCTTCAATATGAAAAGAACAATAGCTAAACAATAAAAATAAAGAAAAAATTTGCTATAGAAAAAAATGACATTTTAGATTTGTAGTAAAAGGGCGTTTATTATATCTGTGGGAATTTGATAATGACCTAATGATCTGATATGCTGTGTAAATGGCTAATTTATAGCCAGATACCATATATTATTATTTTATGAGATAATCACCAATACAGTAATTGGTAGTAAGTATGTGCTTGCTGCTTCGTATGTGTAACCCTTGTCAGGGTCTGACCTAGACATGAAAAGAGGTATTGACTTTTTTTTCACTTAGCAATCCGCATTTAGAAATGGGGTCCTTAGGAAGAGATATTAAAAACAGATGCTATGTGTCACGACAGACAATGGCAAATAAAAAAAACCCTTATGAGTGCACTGCATAGATAAAATTTATGCTAGTTCACTTATAGCTGGTGACATCTTGATATAAGAGAAATATTCCTGACTGCATGGGACCTAAACCCCCTACCAGGTAACAAACAAGCAGCAAATTTAAATAGTGTGAGAAAATTTCATTTATTGTAGTGCAGAAAAAGATTCTGCATACCTTTGCAATTTTTTGAGGAAACTTTTTTCTTATAATTCCCTCTCCATCTGGTATTTCAATTTTCACATAAAGAGAAAAAAATAAATTTAGCCAGTGAAAAACAAACAACAGTTGTAGTTTTTAATAGAGTGTGTAAATTCTGTAAGTGGTAAATTAATCAATAAATGTTTCATACACAGTACAGACCTGTTCAAAATTTAACACTGAGGTATAACGAAAAGGAATCAAAAATTAGACTGCCTAGTAGCTAAGATATGGATATATAGTGACAGAAAAGCTGCCGAGAAATAGAAGGTGTCGAAAATTTTTCTACATATAAGTTGAGTTGAGTAATGGTGTTTAACATCCCAGTCGAGAATATTTCACTTATATCGAGACATTGCCAGCTATAGACAAAGGGGCAGGAATTTTGCCTGTGTGTTGTAGTGATGGCATTATGCAGCAGGGTTCTTTACCGTGACATGGGACCTAGTTTAATACACATCCAAAGGAACTATGACTTTCACTTCGTATGAGATGCTGAACACTTGGAGAAAGAACAGTCACTACCCACTTTCAAGTCTTGGGTCAGACTTGATTTGGGTTCAAACCCAGGGTCTAGATATAAGTAATGAGGGTCCAAGATAAGCTGTTGTTTAAGCTAGCTTACAGTAATTTTGTTACATTTTTTAGAAACTGCCCGTTCTAAAATATAGCAAACTGCTTTGCTCACAATAAATAGGTTTCTCAATGTAAAGATGTCATATTGTGATAAAATATGAATTTTGTGGGTAGGGTCAAGTATTTAATTTGCTAGCTAGTGTATTACTGTTGTTTTTGGAATTTTAATGATCCAATTGAAAAATTTTACTCTTTTTTTTCTTAAAGGAAACTACCTTTATTTAATAGTAATTTTAGCCAAACAAGATCACTGGCTTTAGGTGTTAAACTTTTGACAGGTCTGTAGTATAAAAATAACAGATCTGGGTGTTACGATGTATCAGATTGCGTTAAATTTGGACAAGATGCTGGAGCTTGAAAATTCCTCCTGTCTGATACTTTTCTATTGACCCCTAAAATCAAGACCTATATAAAATGGGGGGTCACGATGTATCAGATTCTGCCATGGTAATTTTGGACAAGACGGATGCAGCTTGAACATACAATACAGCCTGTCTAATACTTTTTTGTTGACCCCTAAAATCAAGACGAATATAAAAAAAGTAGAAAACTGACTTCAAAGAGAAAATAGTATGCCACTACCCACAATAAATAGAATTGTTACATTTATCACCTGGTTATAATCTGACAACTGTATGTACACTTGTTATGTGAAAAACCAACACATGCCTCCAGCAGACTAATTGTCAATTATTTATGTACATGTGTGTGGAGGTTTTCTAAGCTGGTACAAAATTGAAAGCTGCCCACACCAGGAAAAAGAAGTATTCGCTATTTTTTTTTCTTAAAAAATCCTACAGAGACAGTGTAACCTGTTTATACCTCAAAATTTGAATTAGCATGGCGTGTTTGAAATAACACCCAATCCCACAGTCAGAATCATTTCTTAGCTAAGATTTTCATTTAGTAAATTTTGGATATCTCTTAAGCTCTCCATTCTCCATGGATTTGTGTAAAGGATATTGATTTTTTTTGCTTTAGAAGCTGATAAATTCCAAAATATGTTAGTAATTAAAGAAGCTGAAAAATTCCAAAATATGCAAATAATCAACATAAACAGCCTATCACCTCTCTCTGATTTATGATACAGAGTTTACACTTCATTTAGGATATATGTTTCATATTAATCCGATGTTAATGGCACATCTGTCTGAATGAATTTATAAAACATGGAAATTATTTATATCAATAAACAGATGCCCCTGAATTGTTGCATGGCAAAACTTTGAAAAAAGAACTATATTTTCTTAAATTTGGTGACTTATAATTTTCAAATCTTGGTAACATAGCTCTCCTTACCACCTGGATTTGTGTAAAAGGTATTGGTTTTTGTCTTAGAAGCTGAAAAATTCCAAAACCTGAAAAATTCCAAAATATGCAAATAATCAACATAAACAGGTTTCAAACTGTCAGTGATCTACAGTGCAGACATGTCGAAAGTTTAACACTACGTTGACGAATTTGTGCCGAATTGACGACTGATGTTGGCCCTCGTTAGCTATACTTCCAGAGCTGTTATCTATATCTCGGAAGCTTTTCTGCAACTACCTATCCATGTCTCTACCACACGGCAAGGGAGTTCTCACATCATTCTTTGTAAGCTCAGTATTAACTTTCGGCATGTCTGTACTGTATCTCTCTCCCTGGTATATGATATAGAGTTCATCATACTTTCAATACTGATACATGTTATATATATTAATCAGGTGTTAACTGCACATGTATCTGTGAGATTTTATTAGGAATATGCATATACAAAGATCCATCTTAAAGACATGGATAGTGTTACGATTCACAGTTAATTATAATATATGTGCAGTCAACATGATCAGTGTTCAGTATGTAAATGATATAAACGATACATAAATGCACTCGTCCATTAATAAATATTTAAATTAAAGGTCAAGCGGGCAGGTCAATGTTGTTTGCCTATAACTGCACAACAGTAAGCAAACAACATTGAACTGTCTGTTGTGACCTTTAATTAAAATGTTTATTACGGACCGGGTATATTTATGTAAAGGGAATATATAAACATTTACTTGGTCTATATCATGGAGAACACGGTCATTGTTTATGTATTAACTGCAAATCCTAACACTACCCATGTATTGGGTGGACCATATGAATATTTTTTAAGAAAGGTCAGGCCAACAGGTCCCAGTTTCACAATCATTCCTTAGCTAAGATTTTCCTTAAATAAATCTAGCAAAATTTCAAAACTTTATAATTTTGTTAATTTTCAAGATATTCAGGAAATTAAGGTGTCAATTTTAAGGTCACTTCTAGATTAAAACATTTGAATTTAGTTTTTACAAAAATATTCATCAGTATTTCCAAAAAGTGATAGCCAAAATTGGCTGAATTAAAGTTAAGGAAAATCTTAGCTAAGGAATGATTGTGAAACCGGGGCCTGGTCGTTGTTGTTAGTCTATCACTGCACATCTGTCTGAAGTTTTTTTATATAACAGATTATTATTTATATAAATAAACAGGTGCCCCTAAGGTGTTAGATAGCAAAATATTTAAAATATATACCATAGATTAAATATTTATTTGTGTATATAGATACACATAGCTTCCTCATCAACAACATCATCATCCATGGAGTAATTGATAGTGTTTAAATGATATAAATAAATATACATGTATATATATACCAGGGCTTCGGAAATTTCTGTCCGGCCTGTCGGACATTTAAAAGGTCGTCGGCACAGGGTTGATTATGCGTGCAGTGCATGTTGTGGATTATTTTATTTTGACATAAAAAAAACCTATTTTTTTGAGCTACCGCGATTGCCAATTTTAATCCATGTGCGTTGTTACAAGACTAAGACGTTTACTGCTTTTCTAAGCTTCCGCGATATGCTGTTATTATCAGTATTCGTTACTGTCCACGATGCTTGATATTGCACGTCCGCCATATTGTTTACTAACAATCGGGAATTTTCGTATTCCGAAGATACACGAATTGTAATTAGAACATTATCGCGAGAGGTTCAGGTATCATGAATCGCGATATAACGGGAACTGCTTGACGAGGTTCCAATATATTTATGTGAATGAAAGATATTAATGCCGAAACTTTTATTAAAATAAAATTTAATCACGTTTCTTTATTTATTGATAAAGAAACAGTCACAAAGCGCGTAGTAGGTAATTTTCAACACCCCGCGTAGAACCTCTTTGATGACAAACCGTCACCCTTGACCGACACTCGTTATGGCTTCCGTAATCAACACAGTTACAACCATGCACTTATTTTTAAACAAACACACGTTTAAAGAAAGTTATAATGATTCGGACTGGGAAACAAAAGAAAAAGACACGCGGCACGCGACTACTTAAGTCCACAGGTATTTACTGATTAATAAACAATCACCTGATTATTAGATCTTACTGTTGTTGACAGGTAAACGCGTGGTAAGGACAATACACTTAGTGAAGTCAGGTAGAGTTTAAAAGACCGACAGACAGACTAGCGGTAGTTTACTTTTGTCGGACCGAAAACTGATTTGTCCGTTTAATATTTCTGTTGTAAAATTGAAAATGTCCGAAAACAAAAAATGTCCGACTGGCGATTTTTCACGTCGGTCAAAATAATTTTTTGTCGGACATGTCCGGCAAATATGACCGTTTCCGGACCCCTGATATATACATATATATATATGCACTCAATTCATTTATATGTAACAAGAAGAACCGTACACAACAGTGAAACATGTTTTACAAATGTTTTAGAAAACATTTTAACTTATTTTTAAGTTTTAAATATATATATATATCATCCATTTCCATTAAAATTAAAATTTTGACAAAAAAGCCTAAAAATTATGGAATCAAGCCATTTGAACATTGAACTGTGAAGGGTGGGGTGGGGAGGTTACTAAAAAGACTCGGTCCAACCCTCATCTTCAGTCCAACCCTCCACAAAAACTTGGACAAAAACAAGCGGTATTTGATTTTTAAACACCTGCACCGATTGTAAGTGTGATGTAATTTTATTCTGACCATACTTAAATTCACAGTGATCTTCAGACAAGTGGAATGGATTAATGATGTTTGATGCCCCAGTCAAGATTCTTTCACTTGTATAAAGGTTGTCTATTCTGGGATTAAGGAGGAAAACGGAGCACCTGGTAAAACCACTGACCTTTGGGCATGCTTCGCACACTGGGAAATGTCCTGAGTGGGATTTGAACGCAGGTGATGACAGGCACTCACTCTTAATCTCTTAACACATGTTTTAACCACTTGGCGACCAAAGGATCTTCAGATGAAACCAAAAGAACCGATACCTCATCATCTCTGGCATAAAAAGCTCACTCACTTTTAGTTCGGTCATAATTGTTAATGCTGTGACTCTTTCATCTATACATCCTTTTAATTCCATATCATATATTTTTTACTAGGCTTTTTAATTTTCCTACAGACAAGGCCATATTGCGTATATCATTAGGTTTTAATGCTAGAGTTTAAATTGCTTGTTAAAATGCTACATGAATTGTGTTACATCAAAGATTTTGTGTTCTTACTAATTAGGCCAAGAAAAAAATTATTTGTTTCTTCCTATCCTCTTAGCAAAACTAGGGTCCATAGGTAGAGTAATTTTTATTATTCGCAAAAGATCTTGATCTTTCTCGAATGTAGCTGTTACATGCAGATTTCTCAACCCAAATATTCTTCCGTTACAGAAAATCAACTCTCTCTCGTATGTAGGTCGAAGTTGAATAAAGGGAGATAATTCAAATTTCAATAACTGTTGTATTCTATGGATTTGATGGGTAAATTGTCATGTAAATGGGGTTTATTTATTGAGTAATATTGATTTAGTAAGAAATTGATACGAGATTGAAAAGAGAACGCTGCATTTTGTTGTATTTGAGGATAGAACATGTTGATGACGTCACGCGGATCCCCCCTCCCGGTCAACAGATTTTTTTTCCTTGTATATATTATAATCTGAAATCTGATTGGTTGAGATCGTCTTCTTGACCCAGATGTTAGCTATTTTTAGCAGTCATTAACTTTTAATGGTTTTATCATACCTGCCAACCCTCCCGATCAGGGATTGAGATTAACGGGCGCCCAGTTTTTCGCTCTGGGCGATAAATGTGTCATACACAGGTCGCCCAGGGCTGCCAGGTGGCGATTAGAATTTTCAGTTCAGTGTATTGACATTCCGATCCGTTTACCGATTTCCTGTTTATTTCTGACTGGCGACAATAATAGTGAAATTGAAAAATGGGTATCATATAGTTAACAAGTGTAAATGGACCGGTGTTCCGACCGGAATTCAAATACGGTGCCATTTCATTTCCTTTTCTGATACTTATGTATAAAATGATACTTCCGGCTCTCTGCCATGTGGAAATTTTTAGGAGCATCGACTCAAAAGGCTAAACAAGGACCTGCGGAAAAACGAAAGTACTATCAAAAGTATGATTAGTCCAAACGCATCGGAGCATATAAAAAGTCATGGGAAGATAGCAGGCCTTGGTTGTATGATACGCAGGACGGAATGAAGTGTGCCGTTTGTGTAGAGTTCGACAGGAAAAAATCTGTATTTACCGAGGGCGAGGGTTGCACTAGTTATAAACTTGACAGTGTAAATAAACATGACATTTCTGAAGAATCTCACAAACAGGCCCAAGCCTTAAGTAATGTAAAACAAGTTCCTGCTCATAAATCAAAAGCTGCCAAAATTATACAGTCATTGACATTGGTAGTACCTATAGATCAACATTTTCTGCAAAACCATTCGTCAATGTAATTGCAGATGTTGAATATCGAAAAGTAAAGCAAGGGATAGAATAATCCAAATGTATATGCCTGATAGGAGATGGGAGCACATATTCTTCAATAAAATAGCAGGAAATGCGGTTTATTCGCACTTGTAACAAAGGAAAAGTGGCAATTAACTTTGTAGGCATTGAATCAACAGAGAAAGTTAATGCTGAAAATATTGTTTATTGTTTTTATTCTATATTGTCTACAAATTGAAAGTATGCAAAGAAGCATTTATTACCAAACTGGCAGCATTTTCTTGTGATGGTGCAGGTGTTATGGTAGGTTGTTGTGCTGGAGTTGGGGCCTTGTTGCGTTCAGATCAACCATCACTCTTGACAGTTCAAGCTCAATCCCTGCTGATGTGAGGAGTCTCCCCATATTAAGACAAAAATTTTGGAATTTCGTGCTATCATACTGCTTTTCCCATTTTTCAAAGCCTTCCGTGAAGTCATCCTTAAAAAATTATGAATTGATTAGAGTGAAATCTGGGATAGCGATCACCTTCGTAGAGTGGTCATCTGTCAACTACATTTTTATTATGAACAGAACCTTTGTAGAGGGGTCACCTGTCAAACCCAGTCAGCAGGGATCCTAACGGCCACCCGATTGAAAAAAATGTTGTTTACAAGGTTTACTAAAATTATGCTGGTCTCGGGAATAAAAAGTCTTCCAAAAATTATCGAATTCTTAAAACACAACTCTGGTTATATAAATAATAATAAAATAATAGTTAATTTTTTCAAGTTATTAATTTATTTAAAAAATATCCTCAATTATGACATGAAAAATATCAGAAGCTTATTAGCTCACCTGAGCCAAAGGCTCAGATGAACAATTGTCATCTATCTTCATCCGTCTTGTATAAACTTTTTAGCTCACCTGAGCCATAGGCTCAGATGAGCAATTGCCATCTATCTTCGTCCGATGTGCGTCATGTGTAAACTTTTCACATTTTTTATCAATTCCTTCAAAACTACAGAGCCAAATTGGATGATATTTGACAGTAATGATGCCTAAGTAAGGGGTTTTCAGATTTGCACAAATGCAAGGATTATGTCCCCTTGGGGCCCCATAGAGGGGAAATTTGTGAAAATCTTTAAAAATCATCTGCTCTGAACCTACAAGAGATATAACTTAGATATTTCACGTAAAACACTATGGGCACCTAGTTTTAGATTTGCACATATTGTAGCTGTAGGGGCCAAAATGAGATAATGGCAAGGTACTCGAGGGGGAAATTGCTAAATTAATGTATTTGTCAATATATTTGAAAACTATAAGCTTTTTGTATGGGCATCATCATCATGTGTATTGGAATACTGTAGGCATTTGCACAACGGTCATTTTGATATATGAATAGAGGTCATAAGTTCAAAGGTCAAGGTCATAGATGTAAACGAATACTGAAATGGTTAATTATCTCAAAAACTCTGAACTTTTTGTGTAAGCATGTATATTAGAATATTGTAGGCATTTGCCTTACGGTCAATTCCATATATGAATGAGGGTCATAGGTTCAAAGGTCAAGGTCATAGATGCAAACAAATACTGAAATAATTATCTCAAAAAATTATAAACTTTCTCTATAGGCATGTATATCAGAATGTTATAGGCATTTACACAATGTTCATTTTGATATATGAATGTAGGTCATAGGTCTAATGGTCAAGGTTATAGATGCAAATGAATACTGAAATTGTTAATTATCTTAAAAACTATAAACTTTTTGTATAGGCATATATGTTAGAATATTGTAGGTATTGGCCTAACGATCATTTTGATATATGAATGAAGGACATGAGTTTAAAATTCAAGGTCACTGATGCAAACAAATACTGACATGGTTAATTATCTCAAAAACTATAAACTTTTTGTATAGGCTTCTAAATTGTAGGTATTGACCTAATATTCATTGTGATATTTAGATTAAGGTCATGGGTTCAAATTTTTCTTTACCTTTTTAGTTGTTTATAAACAATATATTGTAGCATTCTTATGACTAGTTATGTTATAATAAATTTGCAAAAAATCCTTACATATAATTGGCCCTTACAGCTGAAAATTTATTTGGACATTCTCTTTAATTAATGTCAATGACCATTGAACCTCTGAGTGAGATATGTACTCAGCTGCATGTGAGCATTAAGGCTCATGGACCTCTTGTTTAATATTAGGGTCTCCATGATGATGGAAGCAACTTTGACCATCCTTGATGGTTCCATACATGCATTTATTCGGATTGAACTATCTCCTACATGAATCCTTAATATTGGTCCAATGTGTGAATATTAAAACAGCCCCATGCTCATAGTCTGCACATTGCACACTACATGAACCCGCTATGTTGTCTTGGGGCAATGCAAGGTGAACATAACAACCTCCTTTCAGTTACCTGACAACTTCATATACCTGACACTACATTGATGGAGACACTGAACTCCCTGTCTTTCTAATCTTTCGCGAATTTTAGTACTTTCAGTACTTTGATTTTTTTTTTTTTTACAATGACCATTTGTGGTAAGGATGCCAACCTTAACAGTGCTATTGTCAAAATATATGAGATTTAAACTTTATGCAAAATGTAGGGTCGGTTGGGTTAGCGGAAATGTAGTGGTCTGGGTAGCTCAGTGGTAGAGCACTTACCTATAGTGCAGGAGGTCTGGGGTTCAATCCCCAGTGTGACCCTGCATTTGTTCTCCTTCCTATTACAGAAACACGCTTATTTGTTTTGTTAGGCCTTAATTTATTAAAATACTCTTATAAAAACAGAACATGAATTGAGTAACATCAAAGAGTACACTGTCTTACTAATTATTTGTAATTAAAGATGGACTTTATTACTGAAAGAGACCATCTTATGTTTAAAGAGGAGAGAGTGTAGTGGGTGCATATAACATACATGTATATGAAAAGAATTTTAAGCTCTGTGATAGGTGAATTGTTTTAAATGCAGAGGGGGAGAGAGAAAATTACTACATGTACAACAAACCTTGAATACATCCACCAGTTTGGTCTGTATGCTAAGGCTTTATACTGACAGAGAGAGAGTGTGTGTGTGTGTGTAAAGTACTGGCCCCGGTTTCACAATCATTCCTTAGCTAAGATTTTCCTTAACTTAAATCTTGCAAAATTTCAAATCTGCATAATTTTGATAATTTTCAAGATATTCAGGAATTTAAGGTGTTAATGTTAAGATGACCTCAAGATTAAAACATTTACATTTAGTTTTGACAAAAATATTCATCCATAGTTCCAAAAGGAGAATATCAAAATTTGCTAAATTTAAGTTAAGGAAAATCTTAGCTAAGGATTGATTGTGAAACTGGGGCCTACACTAATAATTTCTCCCATATTTTAATGAAAAAGCATGCACTGGCGGCCAGATCACAGCACCAGTCACACTGGCTAGGTTCAGATCCTACTCTGGTTACATCTGAATGCAAAAAAGTTTGTCAAAGGTCATCAGTTGTTAGACAGGTACTCAGATTACCTCTACCATCCCCGAATTAACTGGCTCAATACATTCTATTAGTGAAAGAATCTTGACTGGACCATCAAACACCATCACTCCTCTCCTCTCAATTTTAATTAGCAGTTTAATAGTTATCTCTGTGGTAAATTAATTAGGCTTATCTGACAGAAGGTTTAATTTGTTACAATGGCCTAACTTATCATAGATCACTTTTATTTCACGAGATGTGTTGTGGAGTAAAATTACAAACTAAATCTACATCCCACACAAATATTTTCATTATTTCTTGTATGATACATGTATAGGGAAACAACATTGACCAGTCAGACTGAACTGACCATTCCCGAAGTGACCACTTCCATTATTTCTTTTATGATACATGTACCGCAAATAACTTTGACCTGTCTGGTTGAACTGACCATTCCTGAACTGACCACTTCCATTATTTCTTTTATGATACATGTACAGGCAAATAACATTGACCAGTCAGGCTGAACTGACCATTCCTGAACTGACCACTTCCATTATTTCTGCTATGATACATGTATAGGCAAACAACATTGACCGGTCAGGCTGAACTGACCACTTCCATTATATCTTCTATAATACATGTATAGGCAAACAACATTGACCTGTCTGGTTGAACTGACCATTCCTGAACTTTAAGATGTTGGTGTTCCATTTTATACTTCAACATGTTTTAACTCAACTTCATGACAAGAGGTTTCAATCTTCTTGTTAATTATAAATCTGCACTAACTGCACTTTAAGAGGAAATCTGACTCATTGTTTGTATATAAAAATATTTGTGAACAGAACACATGTGTATAATTTAACCTGATGGTATTTTATAAACACACTCCTACAGTACAAATGTGGGGGTTATGTAATATGTATGTATTGGCCATTATTGATGATAGCACAGAGCTTTTCCTACCTTATATATATACTGCCGAAATTGAGAGGCATTTCCAATGCACAAATAAAGATTTTTTTTCCAAATAGAGAAAAAATTAAAAATCCAGTTAGACTTTTCGCGCATTCCAGTTTTCTGGAATTAAATTGTGTTCATTTCTATTTTCTTCTCAAATCTAAGTGTCATCTACTGACGAGAGCCAGATTTTGTGTATTAATGTCTATAATTTCCCAATTGAGTCAATTTGAAATTTCCCAAATTTGTTTTGGAAAAGCCCTTGAGCAGAATTGAGTGGTGTACTGATGTCAGTCAAGACTATTTCACTATAATAAGGTGAGCAGTTCATGACTGGTGGAGTTAACAGAAGTATCCAGAGAAAACCACTGACATATTCAGTGACAAATTTCCGCACACTCTAAGGACCACTGCGGTAGCTCAGTTGGTAGAGTGCTCGCTCCGTAAGTGGGAGGTCGTGGGTTCGAACCCTGA
Organism: Anadara kagoshimensis; assembly: GCA_021292105.1. Taxonomy (NCBI): domain Eukaryota; kingdom Metazoa; phylum Mollusca; class Bivalvia; order Arcoida; family Arcidae; genus Anadara; species Anadara kagoshimensis. The sequence goes on from CM037863.1 coordinate 44,084,427, forward strand.
CCGGGTCTGACTCAAGACTTGAAAGTGGGTAGTGACTGTTCTTTCGCCAAGCACTCAGCATTACAAAATGAAAGTCACGGTTCTTTCGGATGGGAACTTAAAATAAACGAGGTCCCGTGTCACGGTGGGCTTGGCACGCTAAAGAACCCTGCTGTATAATGCCATCAGCGCAACGCACAGGAAAAATTTCCGCACCTTCGCCTATAGCTGGCGACGTCTCGATATAAGTAAAATATTCTTGACTGGGACGTTAAACACCATTACTCACTCACTCACTCCGTACACTCTAAGGATAATGTGGTGAGAGGTACATGTACTGTGGTCAGTAATTGCATCACAGTCAAACCTGTCTATAAAGACCACCCTAGGGAACCAGTAAAAGTGGTCTTTATTGGCAGGTGGTCTTTATATACCGGTTTAAATAATATGAATAAAAATTTTACTGGCCTTTATAAGCAGGTTGCGCTTAAGGCAGGTTGGACTGTATTTAGACCACTTCACCAATTATAAAGTATGAAACCGGCTATTTGATTACAACCCAATGAGGAGGATGGCTGTCAGATATTTTGAATCCCAAAATTGCCAGACAGCTGATGTGTAAATAAATCTGTCAGTTTAAGTGTTTTATTTATTGATATAAATACAAACAATTATAGTCTCAGTGTGATAAACATGACTGCATCAGTACTCCATCAGTTTCACTAGAACATAAAAATTTCATCAATATTTTAATGATGATATTTATACCCTTATACTTTTACTCCGTATAAAATCTTGTCCGGCCATATCTTATAGCCTGTCCAGTTCATGTAAAATCTTGTCATGGCCATATCTTATAGCTACATTGAACGACTGCAATAAAACTTCACACGAACAATTTTCATAGGTCTTATCGGAAAGGTCGAGGTTGCTGGAAAACATTAAAGGGGGGGGGGGGGGTGTTGGGGTGTTGGCTCTCAAAATAGTTCTAGTTCCAGTCAAAAATGGACTCTGTTCTTTTTACACTTACCTTAAAGAATACTGTAATACTGTAGAATATATTTTAAAGACAAATTTTGATTAATAATAGGCGTGTGTGTGTGTGTGTTTTAAATTTAATGACCATAAAATACCATTCAGTAATGCCAACGAAATGATCCATCAAATTATTATGTAAAAATAAGGAAAATTAATAATAGATTGAGCGTTACATTAGTATATTGTTTCCGTAGTTACTTATACAATCTTTAAGGTTAACATTTCATGTTGGGGATAAATAAAGACTTCTTCAAAGAGATGGAAAAAGACCAAAAGTCCCTCATATCTGATAAAACTACAGACCAATCAAACGTTTAACACAGAGCTTATAGAAACAAGTCCAAGCTCGACTGCAAAGTGGCAGAGCTGTAGATAGCTAGTGGCCAACTTCTTCAAAGAGATGAAAAAAGCAGCAGTCCTCCAAATCAGATAAACTTACAGACCTGTTGAAAGTTTAACACAGAGCTTACGAAAAGGAGTCCAAGCTCGATTGCAAAGTGGCAGAGTTGTAGATAGCTAGTGGTCGAAAATGATGCCGAGAGATTTACAGTTGCCTAGATATAGCTAACAAGGGGCTGTTGAACTGCTGATTTGTCACTAAATACTTATCTTAGTGTTTAACTTTTGACAAGAACAGGTCTGCACTGTGCTGTATATATATGTATATATAGACCAACAGACATGTGGAATGTTAGATAATCTAATTACTATCAGTGGACCGTGTTTTAATTTGGCCAGGTTAAATCATCTTTAAAAAACTAACTATGTGTTATACACAATCATCCTTAGGGAGTGAACTGCAGTGTACATACGTATCAGTTAAGATTCTTTCACATAAATATCGAGGTGGTCAGTTCTGGGTTGTTGGAATGGAGGAATTGAATTTTGCATTCCATTTAAGAATCTTTCACTAATATCTAGGCCATGAGGTTTGAGTTCTGGGATGGTTGCATGGAGTGATAGTGTTTTATGTCCCAGTCAAGATTCTTTCACTTAATATCAAGGTGGTCAGTTTTTGGATGGTATAGTGGAGTAATGGTGTTTTATGCCCCAGTCAAGATTCTTTCACTAATATCAAGGTCATCAGTTCTAGGATCCTGGATGGTGGAGTGGAGAAATGGAATTTTGCATCCCAGTCAAGAATCTTTCACTAATATCAAGGTCATCAGTTCTAGGATCCTGGATGGTGGAGTGGAGAAATGGAATTTTGCATCCCAGTCAAGAATCTTTCACTAAAATCAAGGTCATCAGTTCTGGGTTGTTAGAGTAGAGAAATGGAATTTTGCATCCCAGTCAAGAATCTTTCACTTATATCAAGGTGGTCAGTTCTGGGATGGTTGAGGAAACTTTAGTGCCTGGAGAATCCACTGACCTTCTGCAATCCAGATGTACATAAGTGGAGCGGAGTAGCGTTGTTTTACTCCACAGTCAATAATCTTTCACTTATATCAAGGTGGTCAGTTCTGGGATGGTGGAGTGTAGTAATGGTGTTTTACACCCCAGTCATTCACCTCTGTAAAAAGATCAACTTCTTTTAAAAGCAAATAAAACTCAGTCCAATTGCACTTCATGCTATTTAAACCTGTATATAAGGGACATCTGCCCATAAAGGCCACTATTACTGGTTCTCTTAAGTGGCTTTTATAGACAGATGTGATTGCACTGTCATTGGTATTTCAAATACAGATCGATGTGAGTAGAGTTGTAAGTTCAAAAAGTTCAGCAGGCATTTCTGCTGCTGGTTTGGTTTAGGTCAAACACTTATTTTTTCAGTCTATAATCAGGGATTATGTGATTGGAAGTGGGAATCTTCTGGTTTTATTGCAGGTTAACATTTCATGTTAAAGATAAATAAATCCGTCTTCAAAGAGATGAAAGATGAGCTTCAAGCTCCAGATCAGATATTTAAAACAATCTACTGTATCTTTTACATGTGTGTTGTATAATCTAATTATCAAATGAAATGTTCACCAGACCATGTTTTATTTGGCCAGGTTAACTAAGTAATGATAAAAAACAATTGTGTGTATGGGTGATTTTTTATCAACATGTAGATTGTGGCACTATACAGAATAGAGTTTAATAGAGTTGAGCAATGGTGTTTAACGTCCCAGTCAAGAATATTTCACTTATATCGATTATCGAGACATCGCCAGCTGTAGGTGAAAGTGCAGAAATTTTGCCTGCGCATTGTGCTGATGGCATTATACAGCAGGGTTCTTTAGCATGCCAAGCCCACTGTGACACAGGACCTCGTTTATTTTAAGTTCCCACCTGAAAGAACCGTGACTTTCATTTCGTAATGCCAAGTGGTTGGCGAAAGAACAGTCACTTCCCACTTTCAAGTCTTGGGTCAGACCTGGCCAGGGTTCGAACCCACAACCTCCAACTTATGGAGCGAGCAATCTACCAACTGAACTACCCTAGTTTAATATAGATGAACACTTTAGATTTAGATTCTTTCACTTATTTGAGGTTGCTACTACTGGGATGGTGGAGGAAACTGGCAAAAACCACCGATGTGGTGGTAAACCAAGTTGGTAAATTACGCACTGTAAACATGAAATATGCGCCATTTTTTTAGGGGGTATGGGGGTATGCTCCCCCAGAAAATTTTGAAAAAATACAACAAAAATGGTGTGTTTTCCATGAATTTCGACCCCTATCTGCAAAATTTTTTGACTGAACTTCAAAACGTTATGATATCACTATGATAGTTTCAGTTTCGAGGGTTAAATTTTGTATTGCTTTCAAGTTTTAAAATATAGCTGTCATATAATTATCTTTTAACATTTTTAAATATGATATTTGACAAAATAACTAACGCACGGTCGTATGTGTGTATGCTCAACTTAACTACGCCCTTGTCTAAAGTGCCAAATTGACAGATCACAGTACCTCTCACTGCCAAAGATTGAATCCCACCAGGGACAGATCCTAATGTGAGAATGTGTCACTTTGTTTAGTGAGTGAGTGAGTTATTGTTTAAAGCCGCATCAGCATTATTGCAGCTATTCGCGGCTGGAAAAAGTAAAAGATACAATAGTATCAATAACACAAAGTATTAAAATGTAAAGTTAAAAATAACAACAAATACATTTTTTAATAAAACTATTGCTAAACTGATAAAAACCAGTTATATATCACAGACAATTTATAAATAAAACACTGGGTTATATATATTAAAACAATTATATCTTATGATACAAGTTAATTTCCCGAAGGAAGTTTAAAATTTGATGTCCACTGACATTACTAAAAAGATCTTGCATTGATAATGCTGAATAAAAAGTATCTCTTGTATGTGCAAAGTCAACACAATCCAGCAAAATGTGCTGGATAGATTGTTGACCTTGACAAGGGATACACTGGGGAGGTTGTTCTCGCTTTAATATAAAAGAATGTGTAAAATAACTATGGCCGATTCTACAGCGCCGAAGAACAATACTTTCATGCCTATTGTACTGGGACAAGGTGTAAATCCCAGACAAGGCTGAATTGAAAATAATTTATTACGTTCTTGGCTATTCCAATGACTTGACCATTGATCATTGATATAATTGTATATCAATGGTTTTAAATCAGTATGCGGAATTACGCAAGAAGTTATATGTTTAGACAATGCTGCTTTAGCAGCTGAATCGGCTTTTGTGTTGCCTTTAATACCAACATGGCTAGGCAACCAACAATAATGTATTATTTTATTAAAATCTGAAACTGCATATGTAATTGAAGTATGCAATTCCAGAATTTCACTGATTAGAGGGTGATCAAAATTTCTGCTCTTTATTGCCCGAAGGACAGATAAAGAGTCGGAGCATATAATAAAATTGTTATGAGGCGATTTTGAAATAAACTGTAAAGCAAGCAATATTGCTTTAGCCTCAGCTGTGAATATGGAGCTTTCATTTGGAAGGCGAATACTTATTGTTTCGTCTCCAATAACTGCGGCTGCTGATACCCGACCAGCAGTTTTGGATCCATCAGTATAAATTGGATGCCACTGTCGTAGTTCCTCTCTAATAATTGGAGGAATTAAACGACTATATCTATCTTTAATAAAAGCAAATTCCTGTTGATAAACGTCTTGGCTTGTTTCTGACTTTTTATAGTTTGTTAAATCCAAATTGACTTCTGGTTTATCAAGAAGCCAAGGTGGATCATCTGTTAATTTGTGTCACTTTGTTTAGGTCAGTGACTTACTTATTATACCCCGCTTAAAAAGTGTGGGGTATATAGTGATAGGGGTGTTCGTCCGTTCGTCCTTCCATTACACCTTAGGGTACCTATCTCTTATCTGCAACTCTTCCTAAACCCTTCAATGGATTTTCATGAAACTTTCACACAATCTTTGTGATATAATGTAGATGTGCACCTCCTATTTAAAAATTTGATCCGATGGATTTTTTTTTAATGTGGGGGAAGCGGGGATTATTTTTTGTGAGCTTGTGGCTCACAGTTTTTCTAGTTTCAGTTGCCTTCACCATCCCATAAATGACTGCCATGCAATATATTGACTATGACATAAAGCTCCATTCTAGGCCTTCAATCAATACAGTAACAAAGATTTAATATATATATACATATATATATATACATAATATATATGAAGAAGTATAAAAAGTTTGTAAAGTTGTAATAAAACTTTATTCATAAATGATTTTATGAAATGACTGCTCATTAAGTAACTTCTGAACAGTTGGATTCGTTTCTATGGTAGCGCTTTAATAGGAACCATCGGAAATAAAATATTATCATGGATAGTTGAATGGGTTGCCATGGAAACCTTTAATTGGAGTGATCAGAAATAAAATATTATCATGGATTGTGTAGAAGATATATATATATAACTCCTATTTTTGTGTTCTGTCTGCTCCATATAGCTTTGATTTGTTCCACAATAGACATTGTACTTATTGTATTTTATAGTCTTATAGTTTCATATTTCTCTTGATTATGATCAATTATATTTTATAGCTTGTTTCAAATTTCTTGGATTTTGATTAATTTTAGTTCTATATTTGTCTGGATTTTGATCAGTTATATTTAATAGTTGGTTTCACATTTCCCTGGATTTTGGTCATCGTTAGGTTACCATGGTTACATCGTTTTACTTTGTCCTAATCAGATAAGTAGCAAAGATTTCATTACCTCAGATTTATAAGATTACAGCGGAGTTCATGAAAAATATCACATGATCAATACAACGATATTTTGGGCTCAATGGCTAAGTGGTCCCAAAGAATGTGCTATGGTTCCCAGCACCTTTCCTCGCCGAGGTTCAAATCGCACTCCAGAGAAAGAAATCCTAGTGCGAGAAAGATTGTCAGGCCGCTCCCCGAAGGTCACTTGTTTTCTTCGGGTACTCGGGTTTCTTCGACCCTCCTTAACTGACCGCCT